>SOZL01001854.1:37137-89420 GCA_009733165.1 Naja naja | reverse complement strand
TTATTTAATATGTCCCCTATCTTTTATAGAATTCACTTGGGTATCCATCTGGACCTGGTGTTTTATTATTTTTTTGCTTCTGAATTGCTTTCTTTAATTCATCTATTGTTATCTCTTTGTTTAGCAGTTCTCGTCTTCATCAGTAAGTTTCTGTATATTTCCTTCCTCTAAGTATTGTTTATTTTAGACACTTCTACATTTTCTTGTTTATATAATTCTCAAAATAGTTTCTTGCAATTTCTTTCTTTTTTTCCAAATCAACCTCAAGATCTCCATTTTCGTTCTCTAAGTATTGTATCGTTTTTCTGTTCCTCTTTTTCAATTTATAGCTAGCCATCTCCCCGTTTGTTTGCTATTCAAAGAATTTTGTTTTGTGTATTGTAGCTTTCTAAGGAGTTCCTCTTGTCAAGTATATTAGTTCATGTTTTTTTGTATTAGTGCATCTTTAACTTGCTCACTGTCCAGCCCTCTCTTTTGTTTGTTCTCTAACTTTGCAATTTCTTTTATTAATTCATCTTGTTTCTTCCATCTTTCCTTATTTCTGTTTGACAAATATGCGATTGATATTCCCCTAATATAAGCTTTATTGTATCCCACATGTTTGTAGGGATGTATCCTCTTTTTATTAAAATTATAGAAGTTTATTAATTCCTCTCTAATTTTTTGCAAATATTTTTTCTTCAAGATCTGAGAATTTAGTGACCATCTTCGTCCTTTCCTTCCTCCTTCTTTCCAAATTAAAGACATTGGGTTATGATCAGCCCATATATTTGTTAAAATTTTTGTGTCAAAAATTTCTTTATTTAATTCACTATTTATCCAAATCATGTCTATTCTAGACCAGGATTGTGTGACTGGAGTGGAAAGTATACTGTGTGGTTGTGGATTCCTTTTTCTCCATATATCTTCCAATCCTAATTCCTCTACCATTTCAAAAAAATATTTTTGGTAAAGTATTTCGTTTTTGGTATTGTTTGCATTCCGATTCATAATCTTGCCTATTGTCAGTTATTGCATTGTAGTCCCCCATCAGACAAATCCTTGGATTGCCAATTTCTATCAATTTCTCATATAAGTTTTATAAAATTCTTTTGGTTTTATTTGGCGCATAAATTCCAACAGCTAAAGTTTTCTTATTATGTATCTCTATTTCCACCATTAATATTCTTCCATCTGTGTCATTGTATATCAATTTGCATTTAAAATCTCTTTTATATAGTACTACTCCTCTTTTCTTTCCGCTGCTAAAGCCATAAATGCTTTTCCAAGTTTTCTATTCTCTAAATATTTTTTGTCCTGTTCTTTTATATGGACTTCTTGAAGACATATTATGTCCCATTTTTGTCCTTCCAATCTACGAATATTTTTTCCTTTTATTGGACTATTTAGTCCATTGATGTTCATTGATATTAATTTTATTCCCCTTCCCATTTGGTCGCCTCTCTTCTAACTTTATTACGTTTTACCTGCTGTTTGGCTTCTAGTCTTCATCCTGTCTCTTCTCCTTCCTTCTTCACAAACCATTAATTCTCTGTCCCCCTCCTTCCCCTCCTTTCTCTCCTCTCCTCTCGCATGGACTCTTAGATCTTCACGGCTTGCATTTCTCGACTCTTCTCTACTGCTCAATTCCTCCTCTAATCCTCCTGTTTGTTCATAGAATCTTTGAGCCTTCGCTAGATTATCAATTCTGGTTCTTCTGCCTTCCCATGTTCAGGATTCCTTCTGGATCGTTCCATCTGAATAAAATATTTTTTTTATTTAAATGATTTGTGAGGAATCTATATTCCTTTCTTGGTCTCTCACTCTCCTTGGAATCTGCTTCAAAATTATGACTTGTCTACCATTGTGTTTTATTGTCTCTTCTCTGGTCAATCTATAATTATCTCTCTAACTCTTTTTCTAGCGAATCTGACATGAACCTCCCTTGGGAGTCCATGTCTTCTAGCATAGGTTGTATAGACTCTATATGCCTCATCGATCTCTAGTACCATCTGATCCTTTCTTTTTGCAGAATAGTTGCCAACAATTCTGCCATTACGAGAGTCAAATTTTCCCCTCTTTCCTCTTGTATATTCTGGAACCTTAAATAGTATGAGGCTCATCTAATTCTAAATATGTCAGAGCCTCGTTCGTTCCCTATATTGGTCTTTAATTTTCTGTTCCATAGCTTCCACCTTCTTCCCTGTTTGATCTGTTCTTTTCGTAATTGTTATAATTTTCTCCTCATTTGTCTTTGTTGTCTCCTGCAGCTGTCCTATTTTCCCTCTAAAGTTTTTAATTCATTTTCATCTCTCCCAGTTCACTTTTTAATTCTGCTCTCATCTCTTCTCTTTCTTTCTTGCTTTCCACGTGATTATTCATCATTGATTCTTGCATCGTTAACATCATGCTTTGTAATGTCTGTAGTGTGTTTTGTATCGTTTGGGAGGGGGTCTGAGTATTGGATTTCGGGGGCCAGCATCCTTCTATTGTTTTTTGGGAGGAAGTCGCCGTGGGGTAGATGGAGTTACAGTTGTCACTCCCTTTTTTCCTGTTTTGGTAATGGTGGAAGTTACTGTTGACATTTCTTTTATTATCTTTTGCTGCTCTTTAATGATTCTATTTATATTTCCCCACGTCTTATTTCCAATTTTCATCTACTAGAGGTCCCTCTATTCCAATATTTTCACACACACAACAATCTAACCAAAATGGGAGCAGAGGAACTGCCTATCCTTGTTTTTGTTTTTTTCCGTTAATTTTAAAGTCCAATATCTCTCTTAATAGTCTTGGGGGGGGGGACAGAGGGTAAAATCACATTACATTTCTTGCATATAATTTATGATAATCTGAGAAAAGGAGTCTAAGGAGAGAGAAATATAAAGAAAAGAGAGGAGAAAAGAGAAAACTGGATGTAATGAGCAAATCAAATCAAATAAAATAATATATGTATATAGATATAGAAAGAAGCAAAAGACAGAAGCGACTGTCAAATCTTATTGTTCTGTATAAAATAGATACTTAATATAGATCACTACTTATCTATCCACAATAATCTCTTGCTAAAAAGTTTAAATCAGTTGTTTATCCTACGAATAAGTTAATAAATATAATTAAGTAATTAAATATTAGGTTTGTAAATATCAATATTTCAAAATACTTAACTTCTTATAACAATCTGTGATAATATAACAGTCCTATAAGGTTTTCCCCAATTATGCTATAAATCTATCTATGTCTATATATATGTATAATATGAAGTAATATAAAGTCGTATAGAATATATGAAATAGAATACAACTTAGATACAATAATATACGTATAGTGTTGAATCAGGCTCCTTCCGTTCTTTCAATTGCTGTTCTTCACTCGGGTTGTCCAATTGTTCGAATGTCAATGGCCGCCGAAGAAAAAAAAATGCAATGTCACAATGGTGGGACTTTCCTTTATGGTCTTCCCTCCGATAGATTTGATCCACGGTCCTTGCTTCCAAAAAAGTTCTATTTTCCTTTCTCTTTTCACCTTTATTAAGCAGCGAAAGTTTCCGGATGTTAATTGGTTTGAATTAGTTTTTATAACTTTCCCTTTTCTGCGGTTTTTCTGTTTATTCACAAGGCTGTCCGTTTTCTAAAGTATATAAAAGTTTACGCCGTCCCTTTACTTTGCACCCTATCACACCGCGGAGTCCTTAGCAGCTTTCAAGTTCTCAAATCCCACTTTTCTTCTTTCTTTCCTACGTTGGCACTCTTCTCACTGTGTTTTTGTTCAATCACCCTTCTGGTCCGGCTTCTTTCCGTTGGTTCTTCTATCACAATGGCTACCTCTGCGGGACTCTGTCACTGCCCAGCGTCCAGTAGCTCTTTCACCTGTCACCACTTCGTCTCAGATCTCTTCCAACCTCACCGCACTTTCTCCAGTTGGATAAGACCTCTTTCACGGGTACTTTCTCTCTTCACAGGACTTTCACTTTCTTGTTTAACTTTCTTGTTCTTTGCGTGGGACTCTAACCTCGTCTTCCACTTTATTTTTTCGTGGGGTAGTCACTTAAGATGTGCCGCTTTCTTTCGCTTTCGCCCCCAATCCTTTAAACAATCCCCACAAAGTATTTTTCAGTCTTTGTAATTTCTCACCAAGCTTCCTGATTTCTTTTCCGATCGGCAACTTTCTCTTTCAGCTTCCCCAAATGGCGCGCCGCCCGTCTTCGGGCCAGCTCTGACAGCGCTGGCTTCTTCCGTTCAGAACTTCGGGAACTCTTCTTCGCCCTTTGGGATCGCACTTCCCAAACCGCTCCAAGTTTTCTCCTCGCAAGGGTGTTGAGTTGGACTCACCCTGCCACGAACGGCTGTTCTAGAACGGAAAAACCCGAGGTGGGAGAAGCAGAAGTATTTCTCCCTACCTCGCCACACCGAGGCGTCACCGGAAGTCAGCAACTCTCCATCTTATTCCTCTCCCCATTCTCCACAAATCCTTCTCTAAACCTGTCAATCAGCAGGAGCCCATTAAAGGTCATCAGAAATAACAACGTAGCTGCTACAAGCTATATTACAGAGCTATTACGAGCCACACAAGGCAGTTTGGTCTAGTGGTTAAGGCACCAGCCTAGAAAGCGACTGTGAATTCAAGTCCTGCCTCAGCCATGAAAGCCAACTGGGTGACCTTGGGCCAGTCACTCCCTCTCAGCCCAGCCCACCTCACAGGGTTGTTGTGATTGTGGGGAAAATGGGAGGAGGAAGGTGTGTTGGGTATCTTCAATACTTTCATCAGGATACAAATAAAGAAAGAATATCTACTAAATCCAAGTTGAATCCATTTGATCCCACAATTATAAGCACATAAGATTCTCTTTCTTCTTCTGTTCCTCAATCAAATTAAAAACAGTTACTGATTCGATGATAAAAGCAATCATGAAAGACCCCAAATATATCCTGGCTCCAGGCATACTGGGAGGCCCTGAAGGGCTCCTCCTGAGAGTCCGGCCTAATTCAGAAGGAGGCCGATCCCATCTCCTCTCCTCTCTCCTCATGCTGGGACTGTCCACTCCGGCTGCCAAGAGGAGGGAAAAAGGGCCAGTCTGGGAGGGAGCCAAGGATCACATAGGGATCAGCAGAGAACAGCCCTGTGAAGGAACAGAAGCAGCAGCCTCAAGAGGCGGATCTGCTGGATGGGATCTCCAGAGTTACAGAGGGGAGGGAAGGGCTGGGACTGGATCCTGAGGTGAGGGAGAACCTGCCCCACATGTATGGATGCCTGCTGTCAGGATTCTGGCAGTTCCCCCAATGAAGTCATGAGTCTGGAGCCAAACCTCCAAAACTCAAAAGGATTTATTGGGAGTTAACATGTCGGCACTGCCTGGGGTAGCCGACTCTGAAACACCTCCCCTCAAATACACAAGTCCCATTTCAGTCCAGAGACAAGTGCAAATGGATTCAGGGCCTCCAGAGACTCCAGGTCTTCCCTTCAGCATCTGGAGGGAGGGATTCCCAGATGGGGTCAAGGGGGGGAGAGAAGCCCCCTCTCCATCTATGACTGCAGGACCCTCAGGAAGTCCCTCTTCTGTCCCTCTTTCCCTCCTTGCAGTGGGAACCCTCTGATCTCCTCTTTCCAGGTCTCTGAGCCACCTGATCCAAGACAGATCCTGAGAGGGGCCTGGCCCCAGTCTGGCCTTGCAGGAGAAGAGTTTGGGGGCAGGCAGACCCCTCCCCAGAGCCCCACTGCCTCCCCCCCAAATTCTTTCCCTTGCAGTGTTTGAGATGAACAGGAGAGAGGAGAGGGATTTCCCAAACTGTGTTCCCCAATCATTTGACCCCAAATACCTCCCCTCTCCTCCTCCCTCTCCCCCCATGCAGCCTCCAAGGGGGAAACTCACCTGGGAGGGAGCAGCTAAATGACCTGGTTGCTTCCTGCATTGGAGAGAAAGACACAGAGTGAGTCTCTGCCTTCACTGGATCCTCTGAAGAGGACATTTATCATTAAACTCCTAGGCCACCCAGCTCGCCAAGGTGACTCTAAGCAGCTCACAATAAAATCAGATAAAAGGCCATGTGGAACATTTAAAACCAAAATAAAAACAGATTCCCCAATCAGATCACATTGCCATTAAGATCGCATCCGGTGTTTGTTGACCCCTGCCTTGAGGTGGGTCCAAGATGATCTGGGAGAGGCCCACGGATGCCCTGCAGGCCATGAAGTCCTGGGCTGCTTCAGAGGCCAAACCCAGGGATGGCGGATTGAAGTCTCCCAGGACCATAATCCTGGGCAAGTCCATGCCAATCCTGAGATGGTCCCCAGCAGCTCAGGCAGGGAGGTGGCCATGTGGCAGGGAGGCTGGTACAGTAGCCACAAGCCCATCATCTCAGCCACACTTCAGAACCAGGGAGTCCCAACCAGAATTGTGGGGTGGGAGCAATCTGAGTGCCAGGAGAGATTCTCTGTAACCCCAACAATCCTGCCTGGGATCTCGGCTGGGGCCAAACCCTAAACCCAGCTGGGCACATCTCAGAGAGAGAGAACCTCTTCCCCTTCCAGAGTCAGCCAGGTGTCTCAGCTATGCCAGCAGAAGAGTCTCTAACCCCTGGGGATAATGATATTACAGGTGGTTTTCCTATTTCCCCTCAAGGAATTAAGGGCTCTTTCCTCCAAAGGGAGCCAGGCTCCACCATGCAGACTCTGGGCTGCCTCCCCTGCCTGACTCCAACAGGGAGAGTTTCCCTTCTCCTCCGCAGAACAAACCAGTGCAAGGAAAGCGAATTTTGTGACATTCATGCCTAAGGCGGGACTAGAACTCAGGGTCTCCCCTGGAGACCTCACCACTAAGCCAAAGTGGGTGCAATTATTTTAATTATTCCACCAGAAGCAGACACAGAGGGAACCCAGGGAGGGTGAATTTGGAGGGCCTTTAAAAAATGGAGGCCTCTCCCTCTTTTCATCCCCCCCGTCTCCCCAAAGTCTTGCAAAGGGAGAGAATGGCTCAGGCAGCAGCTCCTTCTGACTCACCCTGGATTGAACTGTTGCATCCTCTGTCGCTTGCTGGGAAAAGAAAGAAAAAAGGAAAAGAGGGTGAAAAATTGCTCTCTTGGCTGATGGGTAGAGAAGCTCAGCTCTCTCTGACTCCAGCTCCCTCCCTCCCTTTCTCTCTCTCACACACACAAACACTCACAAATACATGGGAGAGTTTGAACCAAACAGCTTTGCATAAGAAACAATTCTTAAAATTTATATCACACAACCAGAAGGCAGAGCTGATCTAAAAACATTCAGATGGATCCACAGTTTCTTTCTGTAACCAGTTCATACTTAGAGAGCCTTGTGATGGGAGACCAAGAAGAGATCCAGCTGGCATCCCCCAAAGCTCCTTTTCACCCAAAATGCCCCCTTTGGATCCCTAATTTTATGGAGCTTCTGACTCCCATTTGGCCAAGCCTTTCCTCTCTGCCTACTTAGAAAACAGAGCATGTTCTCAGTCAGAGGGACTTTCCACCAGCTGGATCTCCTCATCTTCTGGAAGGTTCCCTGCCCCAGAAGTTTCTCCTTGAGGACTCCACTTTCAACAACAGCCTGGCTGTAATGAAAAGGGGGCCCATCTTCCACAGCCTGGTTCTTAGCATGAAGAGGAAGATAGCACATGTAACACACATACACCTCAAGTGATGGTGCCTCTGGTCCCTGCTCTAAGTTGGAGATTACATAGAAAGAGGACAAATCACTCACTTGGTGCTGCTCTGTAGTGATCTTGACGTTTCTCTGCAAGGATAAAAATGAGTGAAAGCTCAAAAGAATCGACCAGAGATCATCCAAACACTCCCTCCGTAGGAGGAAGAATCCCAGGAGATCCTTCACAGTCACTTTGTCCCATCAGTAAAGACAGAAAGATCTTCAAAATATAAATATATCTCCTGATTTACCCCAAGAGAGACTTGCTGCCTCTGAGATGGATGGAGGGGAACTGGGGGAAGCAGCAGCAGCAGCAATTGGGAGGGGAGGGAGGTTTAAATCCTTCTCTGCTGCTCTTTGACCAAATCCTTTGAAAGGGACAGAACTGGGAGGCCTCTTCCAAGCTCAGGAGAAGACAGGACTGCCTGAATCTCAGGCTCAGCTGAATGGAGACTGGAGTCCCAGTGAGAGGCTGAGATCTCAGAGGGCTACAAAACAGGAC
Source organism: Naja naja (assembly GCA_009733165.1). Taxonomy (NCBI): domain Eukaryota; kingdom Metazoa; phylum Chordata; class Lepidosauria; order Squamata; family Elapidae; genus Naja; species Naja naja. The sequence continues at coordinate 81,289 of SOZL01001854.1, read as the reverse complement.
AGAAGGAAGCCCAGAAGAAGCTCCCCAAAGGGGGTCCTTCCATCACCCCCCCTCAAAAAAAGATACTTACTGAAGAATACCAGGATCCCAGCAATCACACCCACCAGGACAAGAGCAGCCACAACGCAGCCGATGATGATGAGCCCCAGGTTGGATTTTGAATTGGTTGGTTCTGAATTGGGAGAAAGAGCAGATCATTTATGGAGAAGCTCAAACAATCTTCCCATTCAGGGAAGAGACCTAAAGAAGAGAAAGCTGGAAAGACCCAAAATTAAAAACTCCACGGGATCATTTTTGTGTCCCTCTCAAGGTAACATGAAGGCGCCTTGCTAACCGTTGTTAGAGGACGTGTGTCCTCCTGACGCTGCCTTCTTCCCCCACCAGCCCAGCATGAAGGCAACTGGATTCATCTTTGGCTTTTCGACTCAAAAGCAGCCCTTTGCCCCCTTGTGACCCTCAGCAGCTTACAAAACAACAACATCTCCAACACAATAATTTAAATAAAATGTATTAAAAATATTTTTCTTCTTTTTATAAGCTGCCTCAATAAGTGATGACTCTGAGTGGAATTGGGCAGATCTGTACGCTATTTTCCAACATATAAAAATGTATGCATGGTAATATGTGTTTGAAGTTGTACATTGACATGACCTATAGGCTAATCAATCAATCAATCAATCAATAATAATAAACTGAATATCGTGATATCCAGCTTCTGGATGGTCCCATAAATGGCAGAAATAGAATAACGGAATAACAGAGTTGGAAGGGACCCTGGAGGTCAACCAATCCAACCCCTTTTCAAACAGGAGGCCCTAAACCATTCCAGACAAGTGGCTCTCCAGTCTCTCCTTAAATGCTTCCAGTGATGGAGCCCCCACAACTTCTGGAGGGAAGCCATTCCTCTCATTAATTGTGCTCCCTGTCAGGAAATTTCTCCTCAGTTCTAGGTTGCTTCTCTCCTTGTTGAGTTTCCACCCATTGCTTCTTGTCCTGCCCTCAGGTGCTCTGGAGGACAGCTTGACTCCCTCTTCTTTGTGGCAGCCCCTGAGATATTGGAAGGTATCATGTCACCCCCAGTCCTTCTTTCCATCAAACTAGAAATGCCCAATTCCTGCAACTGCTCTTCATAGATTTTAGCCCCCAGGCTCCTAATCATCTTTGTTGCCCTTCTCTGCACTCTTTCCAGAGTCCCAACCTCTTTTCTATCTCGTGGCAACCAAAACTGGATGAAGAATTCCAAGTATGGTCTTACCAAGGCATTATAAAGTGGTATTGCTTGGAGGAGGGAACTTTAAATTTAAATTTCTCTTGCACAAAATTCAGGATTCCCATTGAATAGCAATCATGCCATTTGTGAATTGATACTTGCTATAAACAACAACAAAACTAAAAGGAATATTTTATTTTGCCTGGGATACCAGCATAACAATTACATTTGAATAGTTCTTGAATCTGAGCCTTGGTGGTGCAGGCTGTTAAATGCCTAGCACTTAATTCCAGCTGCCTGCAATTAGTGCAGGCTCGAATCCCACCAGGCTCAAGGTTGACTCAGCCTTCCATCCTCTCGGGGTAGGTAAACTGAGGACCCAAGATTGTTGGGGGCAATAAGCTGACTTTGTAAAAATGCCGCTTAGTAATAAGCAGGCATATACAATGGAATGAAGGCTATTGCTGAGCGCATTGGGTTGTGCTGCAAAAAAAATTGAAGTAGCCTGAGTCTCTGGAGAAGGGCGGGATATAAATATGAATTTAAAAAATCATGGTGACAATCATAATAAAAAAATAGAATTTGAATTTTGCCACTTTGGAAGTCCAGTGTACATTAAGGACACTTCTGAGCATATACAGAACTCTTTGAGAGGGGCTTTTTTCCTTGGGTTTTATGCTGAGCCTCAGGAATTCACACATCAGATCATAAAATAAGGTGCAGCTTCTTTCTTAGAGCAGCAACACAGGTGACCTTTTGACCTTTAAAGCAGGAAACCCTGTTAGTCTCTCATGGGGAAATAACTCAGACTTGGTAGCCTCTTTTCTGACTCCTGATGCATCAGTCCAGCCACTCTGCATTTCCTGAAGTCAGCTGCAGTTCATCCATTTTAGTCAAAATTTGCCTTCAGAAAAGGGGCAACCAGACTCTGCCTGATTCTTGTACTTTAGGAATTGTGAACAAAAAGAAATCTATTTCTGGTGCTGGTGGGAAGAAACAGGGAAGGCCTAAGAGAGGATCTGAGGGCATTTCATCAGGATCGGCCAACTCTTGTGATGGGATTCTGTAGTTTCCATCACCTGAAGTCAGTTCTATGGTCTGGTCCCTGCAGCTTCACTAACCTCAAACACTGGAAAAACCAATGGATGAAAGCTCAGGTATGCTCACACCTGGACACATCTGGGGCCAGATTCCACTCCCTCCACCTCCCAGCCTGCCAAAGAGCCCAGCCTTTCCCTCCCTGCAACCTCTCACCTTCCAGGGCCAGGTCCAGAGGCTCCTGCAGGCCGTCGTGCTCCACATGGCACCGATAGTGGCCCCTCTCTTTGGGGTCGATCCGGATGCTGAGCCAGTAGTGGTAGGTCCCATCCGCGTTGGGGGCCAGAAACCCATGGAAGGTCTCCTCCTCCCAGACCTCCCCGTCCCTCGTCCAGGAGGCATCGATCTCCCTGGGGTAGAAGCCATCCAGGCGGCAGACGTGCATCTCCATCCCATCCTCCACCTCTGTCTTCCCTCTCACTGTCACCCCTGGGGGCCCTGCAGAAACGGCACCCCCAGAATTAACTCTCAGCCCCTCCAGAGCTTGGAAGGTGGATGAGAAACATGGAGGGGAAGGAAAATCTCCCATCACTTAGTTTTAACCCCAGGATTCACACCTGCAAAAGTTTTAGGAAATGCTCCAAATCTGGAAAATGCTCAACCACAAGAACTCCTGATTTTCCCAAATTGAGGGTCCAACGAAATTCCTCTCTGACTGCTTTGAACTCTGACTGATCTTGTGCTGCTCCCTTCAGGGGAGGGATAGATGGTCTTTTAAGTTCCCTTTCAAGACAGCAACAACACAGAAGTTGCTCCCTACTTGTTGGTTCCTCTTCTCCTCCCCAGAATCTGAGGCTGCTCCAGGCCTCTTTCCAAGGGACACAACCACAATGTTATGAGCAAGAGAGCCAGAATCAAAGCAAAAAGGGGCTCAGGGCTTTTGGAATTTCTCACTGATTAGTTTTGAGAACAGATTTTGTCTCTCAAAAGGGGGGGAGGGCAGAGAGAGGTGATGCCAATGGAAGAGAAAGTCTTCCCTGGCAGGGAGGGGCTGTTGGCAATCTGGGGGGAGGGTGGATTCCCCCATGGATCCTAATCTCAACCAGCTGATCTTGGTGGGATCAGAGAGCCAAGAGGGGAAGGGGAGACCTAGGGGAGAGGGGTGGTCTAGATGGTGAATTAATAACAAATCACAGGAAAAGTTTATAATGTGAGCCCCTTGTGGGCTGAGGGGGTGTTCCTGAAGGTGGGGAGGGGGCCGTTTTGAGGAAAGACTCATTAAGTCAGAATTGAGGGAACCTGTTCGAGGTTTAAGAGAAAGATCTACACAAACTATGGGGGATCCCCCCACCCTGGAAAGAGAACTCCTCATCCATGGGCTTCTTTGCCCAAGTGGAGGCTCTGATGATGTCTTATGAAGGGTAGAAGTGGAGCCCCCACAATGGTGGGCATGGGAGGTACCCCAGTCAGGTGCAAGACTGGGAGGGAGCCCCCTGTGGGATGTGGGGGGAAGGAGAGCTAATGGGAGGAAATTAAGGGAGCCCATCACTCTCGGCTACAGTTTGGCTAATGGGGGTTTCACTGAATAGCCCCAAATGGCTGCCTCATTGTGGGCAGTGAACAGGACACCCTGAAGGGCTTTTCCTGCCTGATCCACCCAGAGACCTGACAGGCTGAGGCTGCATTTCCTGGTCCATTGAATGGCTGCCTGGCAATGGGAACCAAACGGGGCTTCCCGTGACCTGCAAGAGGGGCTGGAAGGGGAGGAGAAGGATTCCCACCAGGGCAAACAGGCTCCAGACAAGGGACCCAAAGGGGCTGAATGTGTCAGAGAAATCCGGCCATAAAGGAGGAAAGTCCAGCCTGGATCCAGATGCTCACCTGTCCTCAGCAACGTCTTATTCCCATAGGACAGGTACTTCCACATCCAGTCAATGCATTCCTTCTCCAGGTAAGATTTAAAGTACTGATTATATCCTGCATCAGCGTTCCATCTCCTCTGGGTGATCTGGGCTTGAGGGTCGGAAGCCACCCAGGTGAGGGTCTCCTTGTCAAAGGTGAGGAAGGTCCTCCCTTTGTAGCCATATTGGTTAAACCCTCCTTTGCTCCCATCCCTCCGGAGCTCACAGCCATACATCTTCTGTATTATGTGAAAGCCTGAAATAGAGACAGGGGGATGGTTCAGGGGTCTCTGTCAAGACAGGCAAAGACCCTCCCTCCCTCCAAAGGGACCTTGACACAGGCACTGACACCCCCATTTCCTCCCTAGAGTTCAAGGGAAAGAAAGCCCCCATCACTAGCCGCCCTTCTCCCTTCCCTCAATCTGCCTCCCTGCATTTCCCCCCCAGGATGGAGCCCCTGAACCTCCCCAGGAAAAGGGAATCTGGAAAACACAGCAGAGGATCCCAAGGGAGACCCAGAAAAGGGGGAGTCCCAGAAGAAAAGGAGGGACAGAGATCCTTCCATCTTTCCTTCTGCTGTTCCTCTGCAGGGGAGACTCTTGGGGGGAAAGGAAGGGATCCCAGAGAGGGAACAGTTGCCTGAATCTGCGGCTGCAAAGAGGGACTGAGAATCTCATGGCCTCAAAGAGGATCTGGTCGATCTGCACAAAAGCTTGCAGGGATCCCTGTGACCATAAATCTTGGTCTACATCCACAAATGAAACCAAGTCACAAGGGCTGGTTCCCACTTTGGGCTAACCAGAAACAAACCATAGTTTAGCGCAAAGAGGAAATGAAGTCTCTCAGGGCCACAAAGGAATATTTCCCGGAGCCACAGCAGCAAGTGACCCAGTCTGATCTGGACACCCAAAGGGTCATTGACCTTAGAAAGGAGCTTGAAGTTTACAGGCTCTGCAAAGCCCTGGAGAAGATGTTTCGACTTCAAGTGACCAGATTCTTGGATTTAAGGAGAACACTAAATTTAAAAAACAAAACAAAAGGAAATCCTGAAATGTTTCTACTTCTGTTTGGGCTTGAAAGAGAGAAAGGATGCCAGAAACTCTCAAATCTAAGGGGAAACCCCCTGTAAGTACAACTGAACTAAACTGACCAGTCCTTTCCCTCCCTTTCCACACCCAGGAATGACGGGTGAGGGATCCTTTCTCTGCATCTTCTGCTCAGCCTGAGAACTTCCCCTTTGGAGGAAGAGGAAGATCCTCGTGAGCTGCAGTCTGATCCTTTCCTCGAGAGGAGATTCCCTGATCTCCGCATGGGAAAAATAGTTCTGGATTTCTGCCCAAGAAGAATATCCTGCCATTCACAGGAAGGCCCTGAACATCTGGCAGCAGTTTTCAACTTCTGAGAACAGGCTCAGTCTTGTTTCATAAGCATCAAAAGCAAAGACAGAAATTGTCTTATTTCAGTTGAAAATAAAATCTGCATTTTCTTATCTCAAATTTGGCACAGATTTGAATGTGCAGGAAAAAGAAAGTGCAGGAATCACATTGAAAAGTAAGTTTCATTTTTTATATTTGGTGTAAGAACACTATTAATGCATCTCTACAGGTCTATGCATGAAACAATTTCAGCCTTTCTTTGAGCCTGGATGTTTAGGGTTTCCCTGAGGTCTGAAAAATAGTTCAAGGGTTCCTCCAGGGTCCAAGGGTTGAGGAAGGCTCCTTTAGAGGGGCTAAAATGTATTTATATTTAGAACTGCCATGAAGAATATTTAAAGAGCCTTGGTGGTGCAGGCTGTTAAATGCCTAGCACTTAGTTCCAGCTGCCTGCAATTAGTGCAGGCTCGAATCCCACCAGGCTCAAGGTTGACTCAGCCTTCCATCCTCTCAGGGTAGGTAAATTGAGGACCCAAGATTGTTGGGGGCAATAAGCTGACTTTGTAAAAATGCAGGCATATACAATGGAATGAAGGCTATTGCTGAGCGCATTGGGTTGCGCTCCAAAAATTGTAAGCCACCCTGAGTCTCCGGAGAAGGGCAGCATATAAATATGAATTAAAAAAAAAAGAATATCAGAAATCACTTCTTGGTAAATGGAGAATTGACAGTATCTATAGAGATAAGAAAAGGAACTAGACAAGGTTGTCCTCTGTCGCCCGTGCTGTTTGTTTTAACATTAGAAGTGCTGAATAGAGCTATTAGAGAAGATGAAGAAATAAAAGGAATGAAAATTAAAAAAGAAGAATATAAGCTACAGGCGTTTGCAGACAATTTGGTATTCATATTAGAGGATCCACTTAAATCAGCACCTAAATTGATAGAGCAAATAGAAAAATATGGAATGGTGGCAGGTTTAAAAATTAATAAAGACAAAACAAAGATTCTAACAAAGAATATGTTAACAAAACGCAAGAAAGACTTAGAAGATTTACTAGAGATACAGATTGCAAGTAAAGTTAAATATCTAGGAATATATATAACATCAAGATGCAGTACATTGAAAGAAGATAATTACATAAAACTCAAACAGCAGATAGCGACAGATCTTGAAAGATGGGAAAACATGCAGCTATCTCTTATTGGCAGAATATCGACAGTTAAGATGAATGTTCTACCTAGAATCTTATATTTATTTCAGACAATCCCAATTAGACTTGGGAAAGAGTACTTTGAAAATTTAAATAAAATCACATCAAAATTTATATGGCAGGGCAAAAAAACAAGAATTAAACTTAAGCTATTACAAGATGCAAGGTCAAGAGGGGGAATTGCACTACCTAATTGGGAATTGTATTGTCAAGCTGCAAGCTTGATGTGGGTGAAAGAATGGATATCGTTGAGAAATAATAGATTATTAACCTTAGAAGGTCATGATTTGTTACTAGGATGGCATGCTTTCTTATGGTATAAGGGAACCAAAAAACAAGGATATTTTAGAAGACACTATGTTCCGGAGGCTTCAGCTGGTGCAGAATGCAGCCGAGCGGGCTGTGATGGGGGTATCCCGATACTCCCATGTTACACCCCTCCTGCGCGGCTTGCATTGGTTGCCGGTTGCCTCCCGGGTCGCCTTCAAGGTATTAGTTACAACTTATAAAGCCCTTAATGGCTTGGGTCAAGGGTACTTGCGGGAACGCCTCCTGCCAGCATCACTCTCCGATCGCCCTGTTGCTCTCATAGGAGGGGCCTCCTTGGGGTGCCGTCAGTCAGACATTGTAGGCTGGCGGTCCCCAGGGCTAGGGCCTTCTCTGTGGGAGCACCTGCCCTTGGAATCAGCTCCCGTGGATCTCGTTTGGCCCCTGACCTCCGCTCCTTCGCGGGACCTGAAGACTTGGTTGTTCCAACGGGCGCCTGAATGACCGGGGGTTGGGTTTTATTTTAACTTTATTTGGCTTGTTTAGTTGTTTAATTCTGTTTTATTGTAAATTTTTCTCTGTTTTAATGTTAGCCCTGAGTCCTTAGGGAATAGGGCGGCATACAAGTCGAATAAAAGAAAGAAAAGAAGAAAGAAGAGAAGCTCTATTTTTAAATTGGGAAAAAACTAGAAAACAACATTATACACAAATTCCATTATGGGTATCTACTATTGAAGCTTTTTCATATCCAATAATATATAAGAAGGAACAAACAATTAGATATGGAGAGATTCTAAATGAAAAGGGTGAACTCAAATCGATGCAAACATTACAAGAACAAGGAATAAAAATGAATTGGTTTTCATATTTGCAAATACAATCTAGATATGATGAGGATGTTAGGACTGAAGGTATTTATAAAAAGCAAACTGAACTAGATAAAATCTTGATGGGTACGAATGAAAAAGTGATTAAAAAACTCTGGTCATTTATTAGAAGTTAGAATGGAAGAGGAGCAGGTTAAGGAAACAATGATTGCTTGGGGGAAAAATTTCGGTTATGGGATAGATCTAGAGAGATGACAAACATTGTGGGATCAGAATTATAAAATGACAATGTCAACTGCATATAAAGAAAATTTGTATAAGATGTTTTACAGGTGGCATCTATCCCCGAGAAGGATTGCAAGAATGTTCAAGGATAAATCGGATAAGTGTTGGAAATGTCATCAGATACCTGGCTCCTACTACCACATGTGGTGGACTTGCGTTGATGCTAAAAGATATTGGACTAAAATCCACATGTGGTTGGAAAAAATGACACAACAACATATAGACTTGAAACCCGAGATATTCCTATTGGGAATTGTACCAGAGACACTTAACAAAGAACTGAAATATTTGATTGTTAATGTACTGACAGCTGCTAGAATTGTATTTGCTAAAAATTGGAGAAATGATAAGATACCTACGCAGGAGGAAGTGATTAAGAAGATTTTGGATTGTGCCGAAAAAAAGTTTGGTAATGTATTTTTGGGAATATAAAGATAGATAGAACTGTTGAAACAATAGAGGTAGAGGATTAATAATAATGATTATAGCTTTTCCTTTCTGTAATAATAATAATGATTAGAGCTTTTCCTTTCTGTAATACCGAGTATGAATAATGAGGGGAAGGCACTGTGATTTTTGACCGACCGACACACTTGAAATTGATACGGATTTATGTGTTGTATGTTTCTTTGTTATGTTTGTTTCTTTTTTGGGGAAAAATAAAACCTTTCAAAAAAAATCACTTCTTTGTGTCTTTTTTCTTTACTTTCTTCAATTGTTATCTTTTCTTGTACTTTTTTATTTTTCTTTGATTTCTTTCTTTTAATCTCCTTTACTTTATGTTACTTCTATTAGTTTTTGTTCTTTGTTCAAAAAGTTTAATACAATTATATTTAAAAAATTAAAGGGCAAACAGGATAACAGAGATCATTAAAATAGAATTGAAAACACAGAGGCTACTTTCATAAACCTTTACATGAATCAAGGGTGCCTCCACATCTGGAATATTCTCTGCAGTTTCTGGTCCAAAGACCCCAGAAAAGGACTGGAGGGAGCTGGGGAAGGTCCAGAGGAGGCGGCTCAGGCGATGGGAGGGTGGGAGCAGCCTCCCTTTGAGGAAAGGTTGGGCCTTGGTGGCTCAGGCTGTTAAATGCCTGCTCTTAAGATCCAGCTGTCTACAATTACTGTAGGCTCGAATCCCACCAGGCTCAAGGTTGACTCAGCCTTCCATCCTCTCGGGGTAGGTAAATTGAGGACCCAAGATTGTTGGGGGCAATTAGCTGACCTTGTAAAAATGCCGCTTAGTAATAAGCAGGCATATACAATGGAATGAAGGCTATTGCTGAGCACACTGGGTTGTATCCCCAAAAATTGTAAGCCGCCCTGAGTCTCGGAGAAGGGCGGCATATAAATGTAATTAAAATAAAAATAAATAAATAAATCTTTGGGGCTGTTTAGCCTGGAAAGGAGGCTCCCCTCCACTCTGGCGGCTCTCCTTCCTCCTTCCTCCACCAGGGGGAGCCCTCTGGGTCCAGCTCTGCTCCCCTGGGAGGCCAGCAGGGGGATCAGGGGCAGGACTGGATGAGCTCTGGGGTCTCCCTTGAGGGGGGGAAGAAAAGGGGGAAGAAAGGGGGGCTGAACCTCCTTGGGATGAAAGGAGGGAAAATGGCTGCGGTTTGTGGAGAAGGTTTTCCTCAGCCAAAAGCAGCCTATCTTTACACACAGATTTCCTTGCATCCCTTTCCTAAATAAGGTTCCTTGAAGGTGAATCTTGTCCCCCCCAAAGATGGCAGAAGGGGGGGCTGCTGAAGAAAGAGTCTCCCCCCCTCCAGGGCAGCCCCGCCAAGAGGGCAGGGCAGGAGTTCAGCCTGAGGGACCAAGGATGGGAAGCCATGATGGCTCTGAGAGACTCTGGAAGGGCCCCAAATGGAGGATCCTTTCTTTTCTCTCTTTCTCCATCAAGATTGGGAGGATGCTGGCCCTGTGACCCCCCTCCAAGAGCCCCCCACCCCATTTGGGCCTCCTGGCCTCTCCTTCCAACTGCAGGATGAGAAGAAGCTCCTGGCATTTGGGCCCCACTCGTCCCTCCAAAAAGGGGGAGAAGGAAAGGGATCTAGTCTCCCCAGCTGGATCTCCACTTGATCCCTCATTTCTCTGGGGTGGAAACAGACAAAAGGACGAAGACCTGCTTCCCTCAGGATCTCCTTAGGATCCACCTGCCTCTTTTTGGGGGGGGGGGGAGACTTGTGATTCCCTTCCTCCCCCACAGCAGGAGATCCACTAAGGACCCTCCATCTTTCATGGGGGGACGGGAGATTTTGGTCTCTTTTTACCTCAGTTTATTATTAATATCCATATAAATATTCAGACAGACAGATGGATAACTTTAAACACATTTTTATTAACTGCAATAGGCAGAAAATGTCAGCTATGGAGGCAAGGACAATCTTATATTGATTTTTTAAAAAAGAAACATATAAAGACTTTTTAAAAGGTGGGGAGGCAGCCTTTCCCTTTGAAGGGACCCTCCCCCTTTCTCCGCCCTCTGGTTCCTGGGGAGGGGAATATGGGGCTGGAGGAGCCACCAGACCCATCACTCACCTTCGCTCTGATTGTAGTGACTCCTCAGGTTCTCTAGGCTCGTCATGGCTGTGTTTCTGTCCCAGTAAACTCCAAAGACTCTGCATCTTCCGTCCACGTACCCCACAGAGACAAAGTGGGGCAGCCCCTGACTGGGCTCCAAGATGGCAGTGGAGAAATACTTCAGGGAGTGAGAGGAGCCGCCTGGAAGGGACCCAGAGGAGGAGAGTTAGGGGGCTTCAGTCAAGGACCCTGATCCCATGGAGGCTCCCATCTGAGGCCCTGGGAAGGAAGAAGGGAAGAAGAGGAAGAAGAGAGAGGGGGAGGGAGGAAAGGGGGAAGGAAGGGGGAGAAGGTGGGAGAGGAGGCAGGAGGTGGAAGGAGGGAGCGACCGAGAGGAAAGAAGCAGCTTTGGAGGGCCTGAAGGGTGCAGTGGCCCCACAGGGAAAAGGGATTCCACCCCAGGAGCTGCAGCAGGAAACCCCACCTCACCTCAACTTTCCATTCAGAGAAAAAATCTAATTTCTGGGTTGCTCTCAAGGAGGCTGCAGTGGCCCCATTCCACAGGAGCTGAAAAGCAGCAGGAAACCCCACCTGGACACCTCAACTTTCCATTCAGAGAAAAAAAAATCTAATTTCAGTGAGGGCCAAAATGGATGATCAATAGCTGCAGATTTTAGGGGAGATTTTATAAAACGGGGGAGGGGAAGGTAGAGCTATGGGTTCCTGTAGGAAGTTAGCACCCAACCCTCCTAGAAAAATGAAATATTCTAGTAAATATTTAAAAAGGCAGAATATTTCCTTTAAAAAGAGTGGAAACCCAGAGGCAGAGTCTCACCCCCACCTTTGTTAATGGGTGGGCCATTAAGGCCTGGGCCAGAATACTTTACATAAGAAAGGTCTCCAGGTAAAGCTATAGCAATTGCCAAAAGCCCTTTTAAGGGCATAGATCATCCAGCAAGGGTCAACCAAGCCTGGAACTCAGGACAGCCTACAGAGTTGCCCCTCATGGGAGTCTGAACCAATTAGAAACAAGCTTCAATTCAAATCCCAACAAAGGTTATAAAACCCAGATACTCTCAGCACCTCAGTCCTTTTTCCTTGATCTTCTTTCTCTTGAGCTCCAGACCATGTGGTCCTGTTCACCATTAAACTTTCCAAGCAGCCTCCATGTTTCCAGTGTCTTTTTCCCCACTTGGAACTGAACCCAGAAGGATATTTCTTTCAACATTCCTTGGGGGAAGCCCAAAAGTGAGAAGACAAAGGGAAAGGAGCAGCAATGAAGCCACGGAGACCCCAGATCTTCCTCCTGTCCCACTTCCCATCACTGGAAATTCCCCCCTCCCCTGCCAGAGTTTAGCCATCTGAGCAGGAATCGGCCTTGAACCCAGGACTCAGAAGGGCTTCCTCTTACTCCACAGAGAATTTCACTGAGATTATCCCAAGATCACTTCATTTCAGCAACCCAGGTAGGGCCCTGAAACCATCATCCACGGACGCTTTCCATTGGACCAGATTTCCTCTGAATCTCACCCTTCACTTTCTGCAGAAGCTGCTCTAACACCTGTCCTCCTCTGGGGCTGATCCTGCAGTTTGTCAGGCAGAAATGCCCCTCAGCCAACTTGGGAGGGGATTGTGATCCTGGCTACTCAACTCTTTCCATGATCAGGGACTCTCAACGGAAAGGCCTAAATCAGAGTTAGTTCCTCAGACTCAGCCATTTGGACTTCAACTCCCAGAATTCAGCAACTTAGAACTAAGGAGAAATTTTCTGACTGTTAGAACAATTAATCAGTGAAACCTCCAGAAGCTGTGAATGCTCCAACACTGGAAGTTTTTAAAAAGATGTAGGATAGCCATTTGTCTGAAGGGTAGGGTTTCCTGGCTAAGCTGGGGGTTGGACTAGAAAACCACCAAGGTCCCTTCCAACTCTGTTATTCTATTCTATTCTAATTCCCCTCAGGCTATAGAAACCCAGGGAACCTCTCCACCAGAAGTAGCATTCAGCAGGTTCTGACAAGTTCTGGAGAACCAGTAGCAGAAATTTTGAGCAGTTTGGAGAACCGGCAAATACCAGCTCCGACTGGAGATTTTAAAGTATCCTTCCTATGCCATGCCCACTAACCCTAACCCTGCCCCCACCCGCTGCCCCCACTGGGCCTGATTTGGAGGTCCTGCTGAAAACACCCATTTTCTCCTCTCAGGCAGACTTCAGACTTCGTCCTCACTGCTCAGCCCCACAAGGGAAGGAAGCTGGTTCTGGATCATGTAGAGTCCGATCCCCCCTCCTTCTGTTAGAGAAAAGCTCTGATCGAGAAAGCAGGAGAAGAAGGAGACCCAGGCCTTTGCCTTGGACTGGGAAGGACTGGGAGGCCATACTGGAGGGAATGGGCAGTGGGACTACAGGTAGTCCTTGACTTACAACAGTTCATTTAGTGACCAAAGTTGCAATGTCATTGAAAAAAGTGACATATGACCATTTTTTACACTTATGACCATTTTAGCGTCCTCATCGTCACATGACTGAGATTTGGATGCTGGGCAACTGGTTCATATTTATGACGGTTGCAGTCTCCCCATATCACGTGAGCCCCTTTTGCAGCGTTCAGACAAGCAAAGTCCATGGAGAAGCCAGATTCACTTAACAACCAGGTTATTCATTTAACAACTGCAACAATTCATTTAACAGCTGTAGCAAGAAAAATTTTTAAATGGAGCAAAAAAACTCACTCAACAAATGTCTCACTTAGCAACAAACAATGTGGACTCAATTATGGTCATAAGTTGAGGACCACCTGTATTTATATCTCTGGGCTTTGGAGGTCCTGCCCTTTTGTATGCAGACCCAGGTTCTGCCCAATGAAATCCCATGAACGATCCTGAAAACGATCTTTAAAATCTTTGGTGCCCTGGAAGAATTTCTGATCTGAAGAGCTTCCAGTATGGACACCAACAAGGGGCCTTGGAGATTTTCCTGATTTCCCAGCAACATTTTATTTTCTTTTGATTCTTTTAAGCCTCTTAGAAGCTGTTGTTTTTCTGTTCATTGGGCAGCCTTAGAGTGTCTTCCGGGTTTGTATTTTGACAATGGAAAGTAAACGGTGACTTAATGTGATTTTTTCCTTCATTGTTAGTAAAGTTTCATGTCTTGTGAATTGAGCCTGTCCTCCAAAGGAAGGGCTGGAAAAACTCTGATGATCCTCAGTCAGGAGTTTGCATGATGGAAACTGAAATAATTTTCTGTGTTTAATCTTTGGTTCACTAGAGGGGCTTTAAAAGTGACAGGACCCTCCCCACAGAGGATGAGTTTAGGCAGAGGACCGCAGCTGAGCCCCTCCCAAAATGGGTGTTTTTAGCAGGAACTCCCAGTCAGGCCCAGTGGGGCCAGGGGGTGAGGCAAGGGTGAAGTGGCCCCGTGGCATTCCAAGTAGTGAGGGGAATTCTGGGAACTTTTGGGGGGGCGGAGAGAGAAAGATTCCCTGGAAGAAAAAGGGGTCGGAACTTCCGAAAGGCCCCAAAGAGACTCACCAACGCAGCTCTCCCAAAGGGCGACCGCCAGCAGCACCAGGAGCCAGAGGGGCGCAGAGTGCAAAGCCATCCTGGCCGTGACCCTCAAGCACCCTCGGATCTCCTGGAAAGTCGCGGGCAAAAGAAGAGCCCCCTCCCCCGTGATCAACAGTGCAACAATCCAGAAGAAGCCGGCGATTGGCCAACCTCAACCAGTAGAAAAAGGGTATTCCCGTGTCGTCATTGTTGCTAGGCAGACGCCCAATCGCAATGAGAGAAAGGGGGCGTGGAAAGGAAACGAAAGTCCCTTCAGGAAATCCCCTTCCAGGGATTCCGCCTCTTGGGGGGAGGGGAGGAACTGGGGGGGCTTGGAAAAGCAGGGGTGGGGTGTGTTCCTCTGGGCCTGGGGGGAGGGGCGCAGGGGAGGGGACGGGAGAACCTCGCAGTGGGGGATCTGGTGGAGCTGCCAAAACAGCAACACAGTCTTGGGATCAACAGAGGAAGAACAACATCAAGAGAACTGGAGAAATGGGAATCCCGGTTTATGCTGCCCAAGTGAGGCCCCCCTTGGAGCGCTGGATCCACTTCTGGTCTCCGGGATTCCAAAAAGACGCTGAAACCCTGGAAAGAGTGCAGGGAGGAGCAATAGAGATGATGAAGGTTGAATTCCCAGCCTATTGAACAGAAGAATTGAGGGTGTGTGGGTCATGACAACTGTCTTCCAGCCCTTGAGGGGCTTTCCCAGAGAAGAAGGGATGGACCTCTTCTCCAAAGCACCAGGCAGCAGGACATGAAGTAATGGGTGGAAGCTTGTTAAAGAGAGACCCAACCTAGAAGTCAGGAGATATTTTCTAAAGGTGAGAATAATTAATCAGTGGAATCCTTGAATTGTGAGGGCTCCATCACTGGAATTTTTCAAAAATAGATTGGAGAACTGTGAGGCTGGGATGGTATTAGGTCTCCTGCCTGGATCTGAGGGGTGGACTAGGAGGCCTCTGAGGTCCTTTCTGTGTTTTACCTCAGACACCCCAAAGGATCTTCGCTCTGGATATAAATGCTCAAAGGCTCCTTTTGTGGCCTCTTCAAGGCATGTCTGTGCGGAAGAGAAGGGAGTAGCTTGATTGCTCAAGAATATCAAATATAGAACATAACAGAATATAGATCTTTGAAATCGGGAGAGTCTCAGCAAGGAGGCCCTAAGAATTTCCAGAAACTGGATGAGCTGGAGAATGGCGCCCCCTGCTGGTTTGTGGTTTCTCCTCTCAATTAGCAAGATTGGGGGGGGGGGGAGGATAAACCATCTCAAACCAGGCAGAAATTAGTCAAACTACATAGAACCAAGCTAGCAACAGCTAAAAGTGATTAAATTACCTCCCAGACTGTCTAAGGTCCTCTTTCCTTTGCTGGCTTCCTGGAGAGACTGACAAACTACGGACCTACAGCAGGAAACTTCTTACATTGATTAGGCTCAAGAAGGTTTCGTTCTCTTGAACTAAATACAAGGAATGGCAAATGAGAGGCTGGGTGCTTCCTGAGCCAGGATTTTGGAAAGCAGCCAAACATAAGACAGGCCAAAGCAGCTCAGGGCAGACTTTGCCTGTGGAAATCAGGGGAAGGAGAGGCAGCTGCCCTGCCCAAGCGTTCTGGGGCCTCTTTCTCACATGCCTCATCTGAGGAGACCCCTGATCTACCCAGACACTCCCCACACACTTTATCATCTCTTCAAGAGAGATTCTTCAGGCAGGTACTGCTGCTGCCTCCAAACTCCAGCACCCTGACTTTGGCCTGGAGCGGATAAGAAATTCCACCCTGAATTTGAGAGAGACGCTTTTCCCTTTGCAAAAGGGGCTTCTTTCCCCTCCTGAAAATAGGAAACACATAGAAATTGAGGCAAAGCAAAAACCCTCCATTAAGGGCTCTGTGGGTGAGAGTGACATCTGCCCAGAAAATGGCTGCCGGCTATGCTGTTTTCGTCCTGTCCCTTCAAGGCCTTTTCCAGGGGACACCACAGCAAAATTGCCAGGAAAAGCTGTGCTGTGGAACAACTGAGGCTGTGGGGGAAGAAGGTGTGTATTTTTGTGTGGAAGTAAGGCAGTTAAAAAGGGATGCTTTTCTCTAATAATATTCAAAAGGAGTAATACAGGTAGGAGTAGCAGTGGAAAAGCATGAGTAGTACTAGTATACGATTCTAGATGGCATTTCACAAGTGGCGAAACTTATGGTGTATATACTTCCTTTTCCAGATAAATGTGTATCTTGTTTAATGCTTGCACCCCCTTCCAGAAGGATGAAACATTTTAGGAAATTATAAAAAGGCAGAATATTATATTTCCCTAAAGGAGAAAAAGAGAAACATGCTCTTGGAGACAGGAAGCAGCCCCCAAGTCTGTCTTAATAGCCCCAGCAGGTATTTGGTGCCCAATGAGAAAGACTGGGCCTGCCTATCTTCAAAACAAAGACCTTCATCTCCAGAGTCAAGGGATTAAGACAGGACCCTTCGGGACATAATAGGATTAACTCACAAAGACACAGGGCTCACTACATTGCACAATCTCCTAAGGACATTGTGTCACCCACAGAAACTTCAACCAAACTTCCCAGACAACCTACAGAGCCATCTATGTGGCCCCATGGGAGCCTGACAACTGCCAACCGAATATAGGTTCTTGCACAGGAACAGGAAGCTCAAGTGCAGAGCCCAAGAGAAGGTATAAAACCCCCTCACTCTCCATTCCATGTGGAAAGCTGCCCAGAACCACAAACCACCATGTGGATCTGCTTCCATCAATAAATGGACCCTCTTTTCAATCAGCCTCCAGCCTCCATTTTGTCTCCAGTGCCTTTCTGAACCAGATGGATATTTCTTCCAACACAAGTGTGTCTAAGGTCTTCCAGAAGACACTTCCTGTTGTGCAATTGCTGAGAAAGAAAGTTCTCAGAAACCAAAAGAAAGGGCCTTGGCTAAGGAGAGAAAAACACGCTGCCTTAAAGTTAAAAAGAGAGAGAGATAGAGAGTTGCTGCCTGCCATGTCAAAAGTGCAAAAATCCCTTTTTAAAATGCTGATAATGAAGCCTAATATTCAAGCAGCTCTGGCTTCACTTAATTTTAATCCTTTAATACCAGTTTTATTTTGCGGTCACAGGGTTAGCAGTGTCCCCAGGAACGTCAACCGAAGTAAAGCCTTGGCTTCAAAGTGTTTTTTTTTAAAGAAGAGCGTAGAAAAGAGTTGTTTAGTTGGTCCAAGAGGCATCTCAAGGTCATCAGCAGGTCCCAGGGTCTCAGCTTCAGGAGGGAAATTCAGACACACCGGAGCTAGACTCTGTTTCCAGCAAAGAGAAGGAAGGCAGCCCAACCTCTTCTATAGGCTGTAGGCAACTGTCACTCATTGGAATGTTTATTCTGTTGCTAGGCAATGACCAAGAGGACCTCTGTTCTGCCCACCTTTTGACTGGTAACTGTATAGTTTCACTTGAAAGTCGAGACCCACCTATTTGGGGTCTCCTCTCTCCTGGGGGGGGGATATCTGCCATTGGACTGGATAGGGGGGAGCCCCTCCCCTCCTTGAAACAAGACCCTCTTCTCCGGTCTCGGAAGTCCCTCCAGCAGATGCCCCTCCTCTCAGCCTCCCGGAAGGCCATCAAAACTGGGCTCTGTGCCAGGCATTGAGTTCCATGTCCTGGGAATTCCTGGCTGACTGGTTTTTCCTTGGTGCTCATTTCTCTTCTGTGGATTGTCTTTATGGTCTCCTGGTCTTCTACTGGTGTTTTTATTGTGTGGGCCCAGACCACTTGTGTGAGCTGGCCAGTCAGAGGGGTCTAATAAGCACATAAACTTTCCAATCAGTAGAAGATGCTCATTTTGTATACTCACCAAATGCTTTAAAGCAGCCGTGTCCAAACTTTTGGCTTCCCTGGGCAGCACTGACTGAAAAGGAATTGTCTTGGGCCACATGTGAAATATATAGTTAACGTATATAAAGTACAAACTTCCTTTTTATATATTTCTTATTTCAATATCAAAAGGTTTGCAGGACCACATTACTAGCTGTCCACGGATGGATGTGGTCTATCAGCTGCGAGTTGGGCACACCTGAAGTCCACTCAAAGATGGCAGCTCTTGAAGGCACCTGGGAAGCCGAAAAGAAATTGAGGTGAAAGTCCCAAAGCTCTTCACTCACCCAGAAAGAACCGCTGTAATCTGGGGACTTCTTTCCCATCAGTCAAGGGTCTCCCCACTCTTGGGCCATATTGGGCACCTGAAGAGCCCAGAGAGGATCTCTGAGAAGCAGGAGAAGCTGCCCTTCTGCAAGGGGACCAGGACGGCTCTGGCGGGCAATGAACTCCTGTCTCCCAAAGAGCCACTGGGTGAGGCTCAAAGATCAGCCACTAGGCCCACAGCCTGAGGCAAAGGAGGATTTGAGGAGAAAGCAGCCTCTGTTGCTGCCACCACCAAGCCAAGACCAAGTAGCCGTTTTAACGAAGATCAGCTGGTGATGCTAAACCTCTGGACATAGGAACAAAATGGCTGCCTCCTCCCCAAAGGAGCACACAGGAGCCCTCCCAGTTCTTGCTCCTTTCAGGTTTTGCCTTGGTTGCTCCTCTTCTTACCACTCAAAGTGAAATTGGGGGCTCTGATCAACAAGAAGGGTCAAATCCCTCCTATCTTCAACCTCCCAAAACAGGCAGCAACTCAAGTGGGAAGAAAACAAAAGCATTTATTTTCAGCAAACCGTTTTTGCAAACTTTAAAGTATATTTACAATTGTTAAGGAGGTAGCAGCCTAGATGTGCATAATCGATCTCGTGTTTCTTTTTCTATGGCATGAAAATCCATAAATGATGATCTGAAAAAATGTCGTGTTTGAAAGCTATACTTGCTATATTATTATTTCTCAAACTTTGGTGAAGTTTAATTTTTTTTAAAAATGAAATACATTAACTACTTTAATGGCATAAATCTCAGAGCGCGCACTTCTTTTTCAAAACAAATCACTTTTTGAGGATTCTATTCCACCTTATACCAAGGGTGTCAAACTCGATCACGTCGCGGGCCGGATTGTGACATATTGTGAGGTTTCTTGCCTTTCTGAAGCCTGGGTGGGCGTGGTCTGTGCATGACGTATCCAGTCTGTGGGCCACCAGTTTGACAGGCCTCCATTATCCATACTGTCCGATATACAACTAATAGGAAAAAAAACTAAAGAGATGGGGGGAAAAAACCTCCCCTTTCAATCCCAGCAAGTATGATGAACAGTTTCTCGCTCTCCCTTAAAGTAAAATCAGCAACTCTCCATCTTATTCCTCTCCCCATTCTCCACAAATCCTTCTCTAAACCTGTCAATCAGCAGGAGCCCATTAAAGGTCATCAGAAATAACAACGTAGCTGCTACAAGCTATATTACAGAGCTATTACGAGCCACACAAGGCAGTTTGGTCTAGTGGTTAAGGCACCAGCCTAGAAAGCGACTGTGAATTCAAGTCCTGCCTCAGCCATGAAAGCCAACTGGGTGACCTTGGGCCAGTCACTCCCTCTCAGCCCAGCCCACCTCACAGGGTTGTTGTGATTGTGGGGAAAATAGGAGGAGGAAGGGGTGTTGGGTATCTTCAATACTTTCATCAGGATACAAATAAAGAAAGAATATCTACTAAACCCAAGTTGAATCCATTTGATCCCACAATTATAAGCACATAAGATTCTCTTTCTTCCTCTGTTCCTCAATCAAATTAAAAACAGTTACTGATTCGATGATAAAAGCAATCATGAAAGA
This sequence comes from Naja naja, assembly GCA_009733165.1. NCBI lineage: Eukaryota > Metazoa > Chordata > Lepidosauria > Squamata > Elapidae > Naja > Naja naja. The sequence goes on along the minus strand of SOZL01001854.1, from coordinate 61,383 downwards.
CCCCAAATATATCCTGGTTCCAGGCATGCTGGGAGGCCCTGAAGGGCTCCTCCTGAGAGTCCGGCCTAATTCAGAAGGAGGCCGATCCCATCTCCTCTCCTCTCTCCTCATGCTGGGACTGTCCACTCCGGCTGCCAAGAGGAGGGAAAAGGGTCAGTCTGGGAGGGAGCCAAGGATCACATAGGGATCAGCAGAGAGCAGCCCTGTGAAGGAGCAGAAGCAGCAGCCTCAAGAGGCGGATCTGCCGGATGGGATCTCCAGAGTTACAAGAGGGAGGGGCAGGGCTGGGACTGGATCCTGAGGTGGGGAGAACCTGCCCCACATATGGATGCCTGCTGTCAGGATTCTGGCAGTTCCCCAATGAAGTCATGAGTCTGGAGCCAAACCTCCAAAACTTCAAAAGGATTTATTGGGAGTTAACATGTCCGGCACTGCCTGGGTGTAGCCGACTCTGAAACACCTCCCCTCAAATACACAAGTCCCATTTCAGTCCAGAGACAAGTGCAAATGGATTCAGGGCCTCCAGAGACTCCAGGTCTTCCCTTCAGCATCTGGAGGGAGGGATTCCCAGGTGGGGTCAAGGAGGGGAGAGAAGCCCCCTCTCCATCCATGACTGCAGGACCCTCAGGAAGTCCCTCCTCTGTCCCTCTTTCCCTCCGTGCAGTGGGAACCCTCTGATCTCCTCTTTCCAGGTCTCTGAGCCACCTGATCCAAGACAGATCCTGAGAGGGGCCTGGCCACAGTCTGGCCTTGCAGGAGAAGAGTTTGGGGGCAGGCAGACCCCTCCCCAGAGCCCCACTGCCTCCCCCCCCCAAATTCTTTCCCTTGCAGTGTTTGAGATGAACAGGAGAGAGGGATTTCCCAAACTGTGTTCCCCAATCATTTGACCCCAAATACCTCCCCTCTCCTCCTCCCTCTCCCCCCATGCAGCCTCCAAGGGGGAAACTCACCTGGGAGGGAGCAGCTAAATGACCTGGTTGCTTCCTGCATTGGAGAGAAAGACACAGAGTGAGTCTCTGCCTTGACTGGATCCTCTGAAGAGGACATTTATCATTAAACTCCTAGGCCCCCCAGCTCGCCAAGGTGACTCTAGGCAATTCACAATAAAATCAGGTAAAAGGCCACGTGGAACATTTAAAACCAAAATAAAAACAGACTCCCCAATCAGATCACATTGCCATTAAGATCGCATCCGGTGTTTATTGACCCCTGCCTTGAGGTGGGTCCAAGATGATCTGGGAGAGGCCCACGGATGCCCTGCAGGCCATGAAGTCCTGGGCTGCTTCAGAGGCCAAACCCAGGGACGGCAGATTGAAGACTCCCAGGACCATAATCCTGAGCAAGTCCATGCCAACCCTGAGAGGGTCTCCAGCAGCTCAGGCAGGGAGGTGGCCATGCGGCAAGGAGGCTGGGACAGTAGCCAGAAGCCCATCATCTCAGCCCAGCTTCAGAACCAGGAGTCCCAACCAGAATGGGTGGGGTGGGAGCATCCTGAGTGCCAGGAGAGATTCTCAGGGGACCCCTGTAACCCCAACAATCCTGCCTGGGATCTCGGCTGGGGCCAAACCCTAAACCCAGCTGGGCACATCTCTGAGAGAGGGAACCTTTTCCCCTTCCAGAGTCAGCCAGGTGTCTCAGCCATGCCAGCAGAAGAGCCTCTAACCACTGGGGATCATGATATTACAGGTGGTTTTCCCTTAGTTTCTTTCTGTAACCCGTTCATACTTAGAGAGCCTTGTGATGGGAGACCAAGAAGAGATCCAGCTGGCATCCCCCAAAGCTCCTTTTCACCCAAAATGCCCCTTTTGGATCCCTAATTTTATGGAGCTTCTGACTCCCATTTGGCCAAGCCTTTCCTCTCTGCCTCCTTGGGAAACAGAGCATGTTCTCAGTCAGAGGGACCTTCCACCAGCTGGATCTCCTCATCTTCTGGAAGGTTCCTTGTCCCAGATATTTCTCCTTGAGGACTCCACTTCCAAGAACAGCCTGGCTGTAATGAAAAGAGGGCCCATCTTCCACAGCCTGGTTCTTAGCATGAAGAGGAAGATAGCACAGGCAAACATACATGCACAAACCCGTCTCAACTAATGGTGCCTCTGGTCCCTGCTCTAAGTTGGAGATTACATAGAAAGAGGACAAATCACTCACTTGGTGCTGCTCTGTAGTGATCTTGACGTTTCTCTGCAAGAATAAAAATGAGTGAAAGCTCAAAAGAATCCACCAGAGATCATCCAAACACTCCCTCCGTAGGAGGAAGAATCCCAGGAGGTATTTCACAGTCACTTTGTCCCATCAGTAAAGACAGAAAGATCTTCAAAATATAAATATATCTCCTGATTTACCCCAAGAGAGACCTGCTGCCTCTTAGATGGATGGAGGGGAATTGGGGGAAGCAGCAGCAGAAGCAACTGGGAGGGGAGGAGGATTTAAATCCTCTGCTGCTCTTTGATCAAAGCCTTTGAAAGGGACAGAACTGGGAGGCCTTTTCCAAGCTCAGGAGAAGACAGGACTGTCTGAATCTCAGGCTCAGCTGAATGGAGACGGGAGTCCCAGCGAGAGGCTGAGATCTCAGAGGGCCACAAAAACAGGACAGAAGGAAGCCCAGAAGAAGCTCCCCAAAGAGGGTCCTTCCATCACCCTCCCTCAAAAAAAGATACTTACTGAAGAATACCAGGATCCCAGCAATCACACCCACCAGGACAAGAGCAGCCACAACGCAGCCGATGATGATGAGCCCCAGGTTGGATTTTGAATTGGTTGGTTCTGAATTGGGAGAAAGAGCAGATCATTGATGGAGAAGCTGAAACAATCATCTCAATCAGGGAAGAGACCTAAAGAAGAAAGCTGGAAAGACCCCAAATTAAAAACTCCATGGGCTCATTTTGTGTCCCTCTCAAGGTAACATGAAGGCCTTGCTAACGTTGTTAGAGGACGTGAGTCCTCCTGACACTGCCTTCTTCCCCCACCAGTCCAGCATGAAGGCAACTGGATTCATCTTTGGCTTTTCGACTCAAAAGCAGCCCTTTGCCCCCTTGTGACTCTCAGCAGCTTACAAAACAAAAACTTCACCAACACAATAAACAAAATTTGTTAAAGAAATACATTTTTTCCTTAAAAAAAATTGTCCTTTTTATAGGCTGTCCCAATAAGTCCTGACTCTGAGTGGAATTGGGCAGATCTGTATGCTATATTTTTCTTCCTTTGAGTGTTTGCATTTTATTATTTAAAGTAAAATAGTTCATATCACCTGGACTTTTTTTTAAGTACACACTTTCATTTCTTTGGCGAGTCCAGAAATAGCATAAGATTGTATTTTGTGCTTCCAGAACTTCAGCATGAAAATGGAATAGGGTGATATTCAGCTTCTGGATGGTCCCACAAATGGCAGAAATAGAATAATGGAATAACAGAGTTGGAAGGGACCTTGGAGGTCATCCAGTCTGACCCCTGTTCAAACAGGAGGCCCTAAACCATTCCAGAGAAGTGGCTCTCCAGTCTCTCCTTAAAGGCTTCCAGTAATGGAGCCCCCACAACTTCTGGAGGGAAGCCATTCCTCTCATTAACTGTCCTCCCTGTCAGGAAATTTCTCCTCAGTTCTAGGTTGCTTCTCTCCTTGTTGAGTTTCCACCCATTGCTTCTTGTCCTGCCCACAGGTGCTTTGGAGGAGAGCTTGACTGCCTCTTCTTTGTGGCAGCCCCTGAGATGTTGGAAGGTATCATGTCTCCCCAGTCCTTCTTTTCATTAAACTAGAAATGCCCAATTCCTGCAACTGCTCTTCATAGATTTTAGCCCCCAGGCTCCTAATCATCTTTGTTGCTCTTCTCTGCACTCTTTCCAGAGTCTCAACATCTTTTCTGTATCGTGGCAACCAAAACTGGATGAAGAATTCCACATATGGTCTTACCAAGGCATTATAAAGTGGTATTGCTTTTGGGGGGGGAGGTTTGAGGAGGGAACCTTAAATTTAAATCTCTCTTGCACAAAATTCAGGATTCCCATTGCATAGCAATCATGCCACTTGGGAATTGATGCTTGCTATAACAACAACAAAAATAAAAGGAATATTTTTATTTTGCCTGGGATATCAGCATAATAATTACATTTGAATATTTCTTGTATATCATGAATAAAAAAATTGAGTTTGAATTTTGCAACTTTGGAAGTCCAGTGTACATTAAGGACACTTCTGAGCATATCAGAACTCTTTGAGGGACGGCTTTTTCCTTGGGTTTTCTGTTGAGCCTCAGGAATTCACATATCAGATCATAAAATAAGGAGCAACTTCTTTCTTAGAGCAGCAACACATTTTGACCTTTAAAGCAGGAAACCCTGTTAGTCTCTTATGGGAAAAAGCTCAGACTTGGTAGCCTCTTTTCTGACTCCAGATGCATCAGTCCAGCCACTCTCTGCATTTCCTGAAGGCAGCTGTAGTTCATCCATTTTAGTCAAAATTTGCCTTCAGAAAAGGGGCAACCAGACTCCTCCTGATTCTTCTACTTTAGGAATTGTGAACAAAAAGAAATCTATTTCTGGTGCTGGTGGCAAAAAACAGGGAAGGCCCAAGAGAGGATCTGAGGGCATTTCATCAGGATCGGCCAACTCTTGTGATAGGATTCTGTAGTTTCCATTACCTGAAGTCAGTTCTATGGTCTGGTCCCTGCAGCTGCACCAACCTCAAACACTGGAAAAACCAATGGATGAAAGCTCAGGTATGCTCACACCTGGACACATCTGGGGCCAGATTCCTCTCCCACCACCTCCCAGCCTGCCAAAGAGCCCAGCCTTTCCCTCCCTGCAGCCTCTCACCTTCCAGGTCCAGGTCCAGAGGCTTCTGCAGGCCGTCGTGCTCCACGTGGCACCGATAGCGGCCCCTCTCTTTGGGGTCGATCCGGATGCTGAGCCAGTAGTGGTAGGTCCCATCCGCATTGGGGGCCACAGACCCATGGAAGGTCTCCTCCAGCCAGACCTCCCCGTCCCTCGTCCAGGAGGCATCGATCTCCCTGGGGTAGAAGCCATCCAGGCGGCAGATATGCGTCTCCATCCCATCCTCCACCTCTGTCTTGCCTCTCACCGTCACCCCTGGGGGCTCTGCAGAAACGGCACCCCCAGAATTAACTCTGAGCCCCTCCAGAACTTGGAAGGGGGGGTGAGGAACATGGAGGGGAAGGAAAATCTCCCACCACTTAGTTTTAACCCCAGGATTTATACTTCACACCTGCAGCATCTCAAGAGATTTAGGATATGCTCCAAATCTGGAAAATGCTCAACCACAAGAACTCCTGATTTTCCCAAATTGAGGGTCCAAGGAAATTCCTCTCTGACTGCTTTGAACTCTGACTGATCTTGGGCTGCTCCCTTCAGGGGAGGGATAGATGGTCTTTTAAGTTCCCTTTCAAGATAACAACAACAACAGAGAAGTTGCTCCCTACTTGTTGGTTCCTCTTCTTCTCCCCAGAATCTGAGGCTGCCTCAGGCCTCTTTCCAAGGGACACAACCACAATGTTATGAGCAAGAGAGCCAGAATCAAAGCAAAAAGGGGCTCAGGGCTTTTGGAATTTCTCACTGATTAGTTTGGAGGACAGATTTTGTCTCTCAAAAGGGGGGGAGGGCAGAGAGAGGTGATGCCAATGGAAGAGAGAGGTCCTCCCTGGCAGGGAGGGGCTGTTGGCAATCTGGGAGGAGGGTGGATTCCCCTATTGATCCTAATCTCAACCAGCTGATCCTGGAGGGATCAGAGAGCCAAGAGGGGAAGGGGAGACCTAGGGGAGAGGGGTGGTCTGGATGGTGAATTAATAACAAACCACAGGAAAAGGTTATAATGTGAGCCCCTGTGGGGTGAGGGGATGTTCCTGAAGGTGGGGAGGGGGCCGTTTTGAGGAAAGACTCACTAAGTCAGAATTGAGGGAACCTGTTTGAGGTTTAAGAGAAAGATCTACAAAAACTATAGGGGATCCCCCCACCCTGGAAAGAGAACTCCTCATCCATGGGCTTCTTTGCCCAATTGGAGGCTCTGATGATGTCTTATGAAGGGTGGAAGTGGAACCCCCACAATGGTGGTCATGGGAGGTGCCCCAGTCAGGTGCAAGACTGGGAGGGAGCCCCCTGTGGGATGTGGGGGGAAGGAGAGCTAATGGGAGGAAATTAAGAGAGCCCATCACTCTCGACTACAGTTTGGCTAATGGGGGTTTCACTGAATAGCCCCAAATGGCTGCCTCATTGTGGGCAGTGAAGAGGACACCCTGAAGGGCTTTTCCTGCCTGATCCAGCCAGAGACCTGCCAGGCAGAGGCTGCATTTCCTGGTCCATTGAATGGCTGCCTGGCAATGGGAACCAAACAGGGCTTCCCGTGTCCTGCAAGAGGGGCTGGAAGGGGAGGAGGAGGATTCCCACCAGGGCAAACAGGCTCCAGACAAGGGACCCAAAGGGGCTGAATGTGTCAGAGAAATCTGGCCATAAAGGAGGAAAGTCATGCTCACCTGTCCTCAGCAGCGTCTCCTTCCCATAGGACAGGTACGTCTCCAGCCACTCAATGCAGATTTCTTCCAGGTAGGACTTCTTTCCCTGATTCACTCCTGGAATACCATCCCATTTCCTCTGGGTGATCTCGGCCAGGGGGTCAGGAGCCACCCAGCTGAGGGTCTCCTTGTCGAAGGTGATGAAGGTCCTCCCATCATAGCCATACTGCATAAACCCTCCTTTGCTCCCGTTTGCCTGGAGCTCACAGCCATACATCCTCTGCCATGTGTGAAGGCCTGAAATAGAGACGGGAGGATGGTTCAGGGGTGTCTTGTCAAGACCCTCCCTCCCTGCAGGGACTTTGACACAGGCACTGAGGCCTCCATTTGCTCCCTAGATTTCAAGGGAAAGAAAGAAGGGATCCCAAAGAGGGAACAGTTGCTTGAATTTGCGGCTGCAAAGAGGGACTGAGAATCTCATGGCCTCAAAGAGGATCTGGTCGATCTGCAAAAAAGCTTGCAGGGATCCCTGTGACCATAAATCTTAGTCTACATCCACAAATGGAACCAAGTCACAAGGGCTGCTTCCTACTTTGGGCTAACCAGAAACAAACCAAAGTTTAGTGCAAAGAGGAAATGAAGCCTCTCAGGGCCACAAAGGAATATTTCCCGGAGCCACAGCAGCAAGTGACCCAGTCTGATCTGGACACCCAAAGGGTCAGTGACCTTTGAAAGGAGCTTGAAGTTTACAGGCTCTGCAAGGCCCTGGAGAAGTTGTTTCCACTTCAAGTGACCAGATTCTTGGATTTAAGGAGAACACTGAATTTTGAAAAAAAACAAAATCCTGAAATGTTTCTACTTCTGTTTGGGCTTGAGAGAGAGGAAGGACACCAGAAACTCTCAAATCTAAGGGGAAACCACCTGTAAGTACAACTGAACTAAACTGACCAGTCCTTTCCCTCCCTTTCCACACCCAGGAATGACGGGTGAGGGATCCTTTCTCTGCATCTTCTGCTCAGCCTGAGAATTTCCCTTTGGAGGAAGAGGAAGATCCTCGTGAGCTGCAGTCTGATCCTTCCCTCGAGAGGAGATTCCCTGATCTCCCCATGGGAAAAATAGTTCTGGATTTCTGCCCAAGAAGAATCTCCTGCCATTCACAGGAAGGCCCTGAACATCTGGCAGCAGTTTTCAACTTCTGAGAACAGGCTCAGTCTTATTTCAGAAGCATCAAAAGCAAAGACAGAAATTGTCTTATTTCAGTTGAAGATGAAATCTGTATTTTCTTATCTCAAATTTGGCATAGATTTTAATATTTGTGCAGCAAAAAGAAAGGACAGGGATCACATTGAAAAGGAAAGTTTCATTTTTTATATTTAGTGTAAGAACACTATTAATGCATCTTTACAGATGTTTAGGGCTTCCCTGAGATCTGAAAAATAGTTCAAGGGTTCCTCCAGGGTCAAAGGGTTGAGGAAGGCTGCTTTAGAGGGGCTGAAATATATTTATATTTAGAACTGCCATGAGGAATATCAGAAATCACTACGTCTTTTTTATTTTCTTCAATTGTTTTCCTTTCTTGTACTTTATTTTTCTTTGATTTCTTTCTTTTATCTCCTTTACTTTATGTTACTTTCTATTAGTTTTGTTTTTGTTCAAAAGTTTAACACAAATTTTATAATAAATTTAAACGGCAAACAGGATATCAGGAATCATTAAAATAGCATTGAAAACACAGAGGCTACTTTCATAAACCTTTACATGAATCAAGGCTGCCTCCACATCTGGAATATTCTCTGCAGTTTCTGGTCCAAAGACCCCAGAAAAGGACTGGAGGGAGCTGGAGAAGGTCCAGAGGAGGCGGCTCAGGCGATGGGAGGGTGGGAGCAGCCTCCCTTTGAGGAAAGGTTGGGACCTTTGGGGCCGTTTAGCCTGGAAAGAAGGCTCCCCTCCACTCTGGCCGCTCTCCTTCCTCCTTCCTCCACCAGGGGAGCCTCTGGGTCCAGCTCTGCTCCCTGGGAGGCCAGCAGGGGCCTGGAGGGATCTGGGGGGATCCTGGGGGACCAGGGGCAGGACTGGATGAGATCTGGGGTCTCCCTGGAGTGGGGGAAGGAAAGGGGGGAAAATGGCTGAGGTTCGTGGAGAAAGTTTTCCTCAGCCAAAAGCAGCCAATCTTTACACACAGATTTCCTTGCATCCCTTTCATAAATAAGGTTCCTTGAAGGTGAATCTTGTCCCCCAAAGATGGCAGAATTAGGGAGGCTGCTGAAGAAAGAGGCTCCCCCCCTCCAGGGCAGCCCCACCAAGAAGGCAGCGCAGGAGTTCAGCCTGAGGGACCAAGTACGGGAAGCCGTGATGGCTCTGAGAGACTCTGGAAGGGCCCCAAATGGAGGGTCTTTTCTGCCTTTCCCCATCAAGATTGGGAGGATCCTGGCCCTGTGACCCCCCCTCCAAGAGCCCCCCACCCCATTTGGGCCTCCTGGCCTCTCCTTCCAACTGGAGGATGAGAAGAAGCTCCTGGCATTTGGGCCCCACTCGTCCCTCCAAAAAGGGGGAGAAGGAAAGGGATCTACTCTCCCCAGGTGGATCTCCACTTGATCCCTCATTTCTCTAGGGTGGAAACAGAGAGAAGGACGAGGACCTGCTTCCCCCAGGATCTTCTTAGGATCCACCTGCCTCTTTTTGGGGGGAGACTTGTGATTCCCTTCCTCCCCCACAGCAGGAGATCCACTAAGGACCCTCCATCTTTCATGGGGAGGGAGATTTTGGTCTCTTTTTACCTCAGTTTATATTAATATCCGTATTAATATTCAGACAGACAGATGGATAAATTTAAGCACGTTTTTATTAACTGCAGTTGGAAGAAAATGTCAGATATGGAGGCAAGGACAATCTTATATTGATTTTTTAAAAAGAAACTTATAAAAAAAGACTTTTTAAAAGGTGTGGAGGCAGCCTTTCCCTTTGAAGGGACCCCCCCTTTCTCCCCCCTCTGGTTCCTGGGGAGGGGAATATGGGGCCGGAGGAGCCACCAGACCCATCACTCACCTCCGCTCTGATTGTAGCGACTCCTCAGAATCTCCAGGCTGTCTCTGAACAGCTCCTCATCGCCACGTATGATCTGGGTCCCTCTGTCCCAGAACTGCGGGTCCTCCTTCCCCACATACTTCTCTATCCAGGAGACTCGAGGCTGCACTTTCCGGCTGTTGCTGTCGTAGTGAACAAAGAGCTGACCGTCCACATACCCCTGAACGACAAACTGGGGCAGCCCCTGACTGGGCTCCGAGACGGCGGCGTAGAAATACTTCATGGAGTGGGAGGAGGCGCCTGGAAGGGACCCAGAGGGGGAGAGTTAGGGGGCTTCAGTCATGATGCTGTATAAGGCAGTAAAGGCCCCCTTTTCAGACCTGGAAAGAATAAAGAAGAAGAGACCTGGGCGGAGGTGGAAGGAGGAAATGAAGGGGGAGATGATGGGAGAGAAAGCAGAAGCAGAGGGTGGAAAGAGGGAGCGACCGAGGGACAAAGGAGCATCTTCTGGAGGGCCTGAAGGGTTGGAGGGCAGTGAGGTTGGGGGAGAGAGAAGAAGGGAAGGGAAAGCAGGGCCAGAGAGAGAGCAGGATCCCCAAACGTTAGGTGGTCCCCTCCAATTATGCCCTCCCCCTTCCAGCAAGGCTGTTATGATATGTACAGAATAACCCTTGAGTAACAAGGATATGCACATGGAAACGTTATGAGAATAGTTGTGAATAATTATTCAGCCATGCACAGATACACTAAATTGAGTTAAAGTTTACTCTAAGAAACAGCACACTCCAGTAAACAGTCCAGGTCATATATGTTTAACAGTTCAACTAATATCCAATCACAAAATGTCTTCTTACCGGTTGCAAGTCATTTACAGTACACAAACACATCAAAGTATAAACACAGTATAAATACAACATGGAACCTTAGATAGCAACAGAATGTCAGAGAGAGACAACCATGATCTCCAGCTCCCTCTTATGGCAACTTGCAACATAATCGACCAATCGGAATATAGTATAAATCAATACAGTGATTTTTCTCTTAAAGCTACAAACATACATTTTTTGGTTTATATATTGCCAACCCAACTACATTGTGTACACATTGCTAACAAAGGCCTCCCTCAACCCCCCCTTCTGCATTGCTCAGTCTCTGCCCCACAGGAAGAAGAAAGGGGGGGTCCATCCTCAGAAGCTCAAAATGCAGCAGGAAAACCCCTCTGGTTCCCCCAACAGGAAAAACAACACATTCTGACTTCACTGAAGGCCAACATGGATTGTTAATAGGTGCAGATTTGAGGGGGGGGGATTTTGTAAAATGGGGAAAGGGGAGGAATCCAGGTGAGACCAGAGGCCACGGGATCCTCAGGGGAAACCCAGTCTGCTTGCCTGGGAGATGTGGGGAGGCAAAGGGGGAACGAAGGAAGCCACAATGAAGCCACGTAGCCCCCCAGATCTTCCTGTTCGCCCCCCCACCCCTCCCCTCCCAGAGTTCAGGCATCCAAAAACTGGCTTTGAACCCAGGACTCAGTGGGGCTCAACCCCATTTCTTGAGCCACGGTGGCCCAGTGGTTAGAATGCAGCATTGCAGGCTAATTCCACCCACAGCCAGGAGTTTGATGCTGACTGGCCCAAAGTTGACTCAGCCTTCCGTCCTTCCAAGGGTCAGTAAAATGAGGAGCCAGATGGTTGGGGGCAAGAGGCTGACTCTGTAAACCTCTTAGAGAGGCTGTAAAGCACTGGGATGCAGTATACAGGTAGGCCTCTACTTACAACAGTTCATTTAGTGACCGCTTGAAGTTACAATGGCACTGAAACAAGTAACATGATCATTTTTCCCACTTACGACCGTTCCAGCATCCCCCATGGTCACATTATCAAAGTTCAGACACTTGAGAACTGGTTCATATTTATGACGGTTGCAGTGTCCAAGAGTCACGTGATCCTCTTTTGCAACCTTCTGACGAGCAAAGTCAATGGGGAAGCCAGATTCATGTAAAATCCATGTCACTAATTTAACAACTGCAGTGATTCACTTAACAACTGTGGCAAGGAAAGTTGTAAAATGGGGCAAAACTCCCCTAATAAATTTCTCACTTAGCAACATAAATTCTGAGCTCAATTGCGGTCACAAGTTGAGGACTACCTGTATAAGTCTAAGCGCTGGTGATGTTTCTATGCCACAGACAATCTGTGATTATCCCAAGAGAGAATAAATAAAGGATTTCAGGTACCCAATGAGGGTCTGGAGCCATAATTCCCAGGTGCTAGAAAGGCACCAGATTTATTCTGAATCTCACTTTCTCTGAAACTTTCCCTCTTTTGATGCTGATCCTGCACTTTGTGAGCAGAAAGAAAGGCAGAAACGTCGGCCAACTTGGGAGGATAAGAGGACAATAGGGATCATAGGATGGGATGGGACAATGAGGATCCGATTAGAGCAGGGGTCTCCAACCTTAGCCGCTTTAAGACTTGTGGACTTCAACTCCCAGAATTCCTCAGCAAGCAATTCTTCACTGAGCAAAGCTGGCTGAGGAATTCTGGGAGTTGAATCCACAAGTCTTAAAGTGGCAAGGCTGAGACCCCTGGATTAGAAAACCAGCCGGGTCCTCCCGGCACCAGAAGCCCCAAAGAGCCACAAAGCCCCCCCACCCAAGGCAGGAAAGGCGACCCAGGCGGAGGGATTGGGCGAAGGCAGCCAGGAAGTTTGTGAACTGCCCGGATCACATGCAAACGCCGCTTTCCGACAATCTCTACTTCCGGGGAGGGAAAGAATTGCGCTGGGAAGCGGGGGGCAGGTAGACTTGACTGACATCTGCAGCGGCCACCCTTGTCCTCCTCCCCGAGGTGCTCTGGCGTAGATGGGGGACTTCGGGGTCTAACCCCAAAGTAGCGGGGGGGGGAATGGGGAAGAGCGGGCTAGAAAGAGGACCGAATCAGGATTCTCTTTCTGGAAATAAACATTTTTTGTGGGAGGAGAAAGATTCCCTGGCAGATAAAAGGGGACCCAGGGTCTCACCGAAGCAGCAGTTCTCCCGGAGGGCGACCTCCACCAACACCAGGAGCAAGAAGGGCGCAGAGCGCAGAGCCATCTGGCCTGAAGTCTCAAGCAAAATAAGAGGGGCTGGGGGTCAACAGCGCAACAATCCAGAGCCCGCTGGCGATTGGACGAACTCAGCCAGTAGAAAAAAAACCATTCCCATGTCGTCATTGTTGCTAGGCAGACGTCTAGAGGCAACCGGAGAGAGAGAGGCGTGGAAAGTTCCATGAGGAAATCTCCTTCCAGGGATTCCGCCTCTTGGGGGAGGGGCGGAACTGGGGGCTGGGAAAAGCGGGCGCGTTCTCTGAGCCTGGGGGGGGGCGCAGGCGAGGGGGAGGGGAGACCCCTCCCAGCCGGGGATCAGGGGAAGCCGCCAAAAAAGCCAAGGCAGTCTTGGGCTGCATCAACAGAGGGAGAACATCAACATCCAGTGATAATGTCAATTTATCCTGCACAGGGAACCCCCTCCCTTGGAATGCTGGCTACAACTCCGGTGATCACCATACAAAAAAAGACGCTGATCTGAGACCCTAGAAAGGGAGGAGAGAGAAGTGGCAAAAGATCATAAAGGATCCGGAGGCCGAATCTTATATGCTGAAGAGACTCAAGGAAGGAGGGTTTTCTAGCCTCGGGCAGAGAAGTTTTAGTTTACTTGGTTGTCCTTGCACCTCGTACAACGCAATGAAAGGATTGGGGGACACGGTTACGGCGTTCCAGAGCTTGGCGGGGGGGGGCGGCTGCCACAAAGAAGAGGGGGTGGACTTCTTCTCCAAAGCCCCAGAGGGAAGGGAAAAATGGGCGGAAGCTTGTTAATGAGATATCCAACCTAGAAGGAGAAAACTTCCTACAGCGAGAATGTTTACTCAGCTTTTGGGTAGAGCAATGATGGTTGATTCCAGGAATAAGCAAACGGCAAAGACTCTCTTCCAGCAAGAATGGCACAAAGCCAAGTAAGGTTGGCACGGAGAGCTTTCGTACCTCGTTCCCTTTTATCAGTCAACAGCCTCAGCCCTGCCTTCATCTTGGCCCCTTATGATCCCTTACAGCTGCTGCCTAAGCCTTTCATTACTGTCAATCCCACTCTCACACCGCCTCAGCCTAACAGATCCCCACCTCGTGCGCCCCCCGCCTACCACCCAGTGCAGCCCTGCTCCAACCCGCCCCCCAGGCCGTCGGCTGTCTTCGCAGCTGTCCAGCTGTCACCTCCTCGGCACCAACCTGACTGACCTGTCATAAATTACATATGTAAAAGGAAATGTAGTTAATACTTGAACAACAGCAAAGTTAAAATTCAAAGCACTGCAATGAAGTCTGTTGTTATATTTTATTCATAGAAACTCTACACAATTTCTTATTTGCCATAAATCACTTCAATCATTATCTCTGAGCCCAATGACAAATACTCGTTTGGGTCTTAATTGTGAAACATTTCCTTAGGTTTTTAATTAGGAACTTTATCAACAATTGCATTTCATTTCCAAAGTTCATAAGTCTCTGTTGTAACTTTCTCTGCCACATTCATTGTTGAATAATTCTCCACAACACAGCATTTCTCTTGCCAAGAAGATCCAGTCCATCGTTCCTCATATCTATTATCTCAAGATTCATGTGGTTTTTTATTTTTTCTGACAAACCAAATACTTCTTTGCGTGTGACAGTGACCAATTAAATGCCAATTCTTCAAATTGCAAATCAGATCCAGCTGATATTTCCTGCTTTTGGATATTGGCTTGATTTTCCAGAACTGTTCTTGAAAAGCACTTTCTTTTCTCTTCAAAGACAAGAGAAGCAGATAAGCAACAGCTTCCACAGGGAAAATGATTCCACCCCCCCAGGGTTAAAAAAAGGAGGAATTTTCCCAGAAAAAATTAAGAGTTTAAAGTTCTTAAAAAGAAAGAAAAAGGCTAGAAGGAACAGGATTTATAGTATAATGCTGTGTAAGTCCATTGCAACTTTCTTATGATTAAAAAGATAATAATTTGAATTTAATGATAAACAATGAAAGGTGAGGAAAAAGCTGTAAAAGTCCAGGTTATAAAACAGGTCAGAAGTGAACTAGTCATAAATCAAGAGATTGTAAAGCTTCAAGAAGTGCAATGAACACCCAGGTGTGCTTAAGAAAGCCGAGCAGCTGAAGGGAAAGGATGGCAAGAGATTAGACCTTCTGATCACTCCTTCCCAAGAATTGCAGGCATCCAGCCCCCTCTCTTCTCTCTCTCTGCAGGATTGTCTAGAAGTCATCCTGGGTTGTTCCTGGTCTCCCCTTCAAAAAACAGGGAGCAAAGCCACCAAATAACCAGCTTTGGAGGCAAAATCGGCTCCTTGTTAGCAGTAGAAAAAAATGTATCTGTTCAGCATGTCACGATGGCAGAAGCTTCCTGTTCCATTTTTCTCAAGTGTGAAAATCCGTAAATGGCAGTACATGGTACATACTATTATACAATAAGAAAAATGAGAGAGAGAAATCTCCCCTTTCAATCCAAGCAGCTATGATGAAGATTAAGAGTTTATCAGTCTCCCTTAAAGTAAAACCAGCAACTCTTCATCCTATTCCTCGCCCCATTCGTTATGGGCCTTTCTCTGAAACCTCTTAATCAGCACAAGCCCATTCAAGGTCATCAGAAATAACAACATAATTGCTACAAGCTGTATTACAAAGCTATTACAAGCTAGACAAGGCAGTTTGGTGTAGTGGTTAAGGCACCAGTCTAGAAAGCGACTGTGAGTTCAAGTCCCACCTGAGCCACGAAAGGCAGCTAGGTGGGCCACTCTTTCTGACCCCCAACCCACTTAAAGGGTGATTGTTGGGAAAAGAGAAGGAGAAGGTGTGTTGGATATCTTCAACGCCTTCGTCAGGATACAAATAAATAAAAAATAAAATAATATCTACTAACGCAGTTTGAATCCTTTTGATTCCACAATTATAAACACTTAAATGTTCTTTTCTCCTCTGTTCCTCAATCCTAATGCAAAAGGTTACTGAGCCAATGATTGAAGCAATGGTGAAAGACCCCCAAATACATCCTGGTTCCAGGCATGCAGGATGGGCCTGAAGGGCTCCTCTGGAGAGTCCGGCCTAATTCAGAAGAAGGCCGATCCTCTCTCCTCTCTCTCTCCTCATGCTGGGACTGTCCACTCGTGCTGCCAAGAGAGGAAAAAGCAGGCAGGGTCAGTCTGGGAGGGAGCCAAGAGGAGGAATCCCACCGCCCAGGCTGAGGATCAGCAACAATCGGCCCAGCTGATCCCACTCCTGAGAACTGCTGCTTCCTCAAGTGAGGATCAGCTGGGTGGGTTTTCCAAGGTAGCAAGAAGGGAGCTGGGTGGGGGACTTTTCCAAGGTAGGGGGCTGAGAACCTGCCCCACAAGGGCTGGGACTGGCTCCATGAGGGGGCTGAAAACCTGCCCCACAAGTTACATAACATCCATGACCCCCTCAAATGCAGGAATCCAAAACTAGTCGTGTTGCTTCCGGAGACCTATGGATCCCTATGCCCACCCCCATGTCTTCCCTCAGCCTCTGGAGAGAGGGATTCCCAGAGGGCTCCAAGGAGTGGAGAGAAGCCCCTTCTCCATCCATGACTGCAGGACCCTCAAGAAGCCCCTCATCTGCCCCCTTTTCCTCCTGCACTGGGGACCCCCAGTCTTGTTAGGATATTAAATTCAGGAGCTGAAACAGGAAAGTGTCCAATGGGGAAAGAATTGATTGGTTGGGCTGGCTTCTGCATGAGGCAACCACGCTATGATTGGTTGCTGGGGTATAAAGGGGAGTTCCCTTTTTGCCGCTTTTTCTTCTCAGTGTTCCGTGTGGCATTTGATTTACCTCACAATGTTCCTGACTATCTTGTCTGATGCAACTATAAATGTTAAATATATTTATATACATCTAAACTACAGGTTTGTGTCAGCGTCTTTGGACTTCATCTGGACAGCTGCTCTGTCATTCCCTGACCGATCTCCTCTTTGCAGCTCTCTGAGCCTCCTGATCCAAGAGAGTCAGATCCTGAGAGGTGCCAGTCTGGCCTTGCAGGATAAGAGTTTGGGGACAGGCAGAGGCCCCCCTTCCCAGAGCCCCTCTGGATCTCTCCCCAAATTCCTTCTCTTGCAGTGCTTGAGATGAACAGGAGAGAGAAGAGGCATCTTCACCATCAGTTGGTCCTTGGACCTCAAAGCCCCCGTTTCGCTCCCTTCCTCCTCCCCACACAGACCCCAGTGGGGCCACTCACCTGCGAGGGGGCTGCTAAATGGCCTGGTTCCTCCCTGCATTGGAGAGACAGACACAGAGTTAGAATAGAATAGAATAGGAATAAGCATAGGAATTTGTTGTTAGTTGTGAAGTTGTGTCCCACCCATTGTGATCCCATAGACAACGTTCCTCCAGGCCTTCCTGTCCTCTACCATCTTCTGGCGTCTTTAAGCTCACGCCTACTGCTTCAGTGACTCCAACCATAGGAATAGAAATAGCTTTGTCCTGATCCTCTCTTCACCATTAAACCTCTGCAGCTTCATGAATCTCTCAGAGGAGACCAGCCTATTTTATTTTATTTTTTCTTATGTACACTGAGAGCATATGCACCAAAGACAAATTCCTTGTGTGTCCAATCACACTTGGCTAATAAAGAATTCTATCTGTCTGTCTGTGTCTGTCTGACTGTCTGTCTGTCTGTCTGTCCATCCATCCATCCATCCATCCATCCATCCATCCAATGCCAGCTTCTATACTGAGGTGGCCACTCAGCAGAGAGGTTGGTACAGTAGGAACAAGCCCAACTGATTTCATGAACCCAGTTCCAAAACAGGGAGTAACAACCAGAAATTTGGGGCACAAGGCCCCTTGAAAGCCAAAAGAGATTCTCAGATGACCATGCCATCCCACCTGCACTGCGTCCTGCGGTATCGGCTGGTGCCAAACCCTAAACCCAGCTGGCCACATCTCTGAGAGGGGACCCCTTCCTCCTTCCAGATTCAGCCAGGTCTCAGCTATCCTACCAGAAGAGTCTCTAACCACTGGGGATCACGGCATTCTGGTGGTTTTCCTATGTCCCATAAGGAACAAAGGGCTCTTTCCTCCAAAGGGGGCCAGGCTCCACCATTCAGACTGTGGGCTGCCTTCCCTGCCTGAATGAAAGTGCCTGGAAATCTAAAGGGGAGTTTCCTTCTCCTCTGCTGGAAAAAACCAGTGAAAGGAGAGTGAATTCTGTAAGTTCCTCCTACATGGAAAACAGAGCAGCTTCTCACTCGGAGCAAATCTTTCATCCATGTGGATCTGCTCATCCTCTTGAGCAGCGGTTGCCCATCGGTGGGCCATGGCCCACGGGTGGGCTGCGAGAAAATTTTGGTGGGCCTTAGAGAAATCTCACCCCCAGAGCACCCCCCCAAAGCAATTAATCCGGGCTGTGCCGCCCACATGGCCAACAGGAACCCTCCGCACTCACTCACTCCTTACCCCGCAAACTTGTCTGCTAAATTGCTATTTTTCCTTTTTTCCACCATCATCTGTTCTGCTGTGCCGGGAGATTTAGATTAGCTAGGAAGCAGGAAATGGTTGGAGTTCTTGCTTTCTAGCTAGTCTTTTAAGCACAGCTGAACCTCCCTTAGGACTAAAGCTTCTATTATTCAGTGCAGACTCATGGCAAGCAAATTTTATATGACAGACTGAGCTAGCCGATGGCAATAGATAGATCTCTGAATGAATCTGTGATTCTGTGAGCAACTCAATCTGCCTGCCTGCTTTGCCTGATCTTGGGTAAAAGTTGCTCTTTTTTAATAAAAAAATCAATATTTATATAAATATTTATAATATTTACATACAAGCCATGCCCAGCCAGCCACATGACCACCAAGCCACACTCACAAATTATGCCATGGCCATAGAACCAGTTAGTGGTCCTGGGATTTAAAATTATGAGTTTGGTGGTCCCTGAGGTCCAAAAGGTTGGCGACCTGCTCTGAGGGTTTTTGTCCTAGATCTTCACTTCCAATATCAGCCAGACTGTTATGAAAAGGGGCCTCCTTCTCAGCTTAGTTCTTGGAGGAAATAGCACAACTTTGCAGCTTCATGATTTTTTTTCTCTGTTTAAACACACACATACACATACACACACAATCCTCAAGTGATGGTGCCTCTGAGGCCTGTTCTAAGTTGGAAATTACAGGTACTCACTTGGTACTGCATAGTAGTCATCTTGACGTCTTTCTGTAAGGACAAAAATCAGTGAAAGCTCAAAAGAAGCCACTAGAGATCATCCAAACTCTCCCTGCGTGGGAGGAAGAACTCCAGGAGATATTTCACAGACCCTTTGTCCCATTTATAAAGACAGAAAGATCTTCAAACTACAAATGTATCCCCTGATTTGCCCCAAGAGAAACCTGCTGCCTCTCAAATGGATGAAGGGGAATTGGGGGAAGCGCAAGAAGCCCAACTGGGGGGGAGGAAGGTTTAAATCCTTCTCTGCTGCTCTTTGACCAAATCCTTTGAAAGGGGCAGAACTGGGTTTCCGGGTTGAGCCTTCTCGAGAACAGGCGGCGGTTTGTGATCGTCCACGACCGCAGCCTGGCTCTTGCGTCGGAGAGCCCCGATCCTGCAAGGTTCGGGGCTGAAGCTGCCTCGTAGGGGCGGCGGAGAAAGGGAAATCTGCCAGCCAGAGTGAGGGGAGCCGCATCTCCCCTTTTGGTCTGGTCTTTCCTCCGAAGACGTCAAGAAGTGGTGGTCAAAAATGGCCACCTCGAAGAGAAGGTCTCAACGGGATTAAGATTGGTGCAGGAGGAAAGAGAGAAGTCGACAGCAGAGGAACCGGGAGTATCGGATGGTAAGATCAAGGCACCCCGGGATTAAGATAAAGATGAGTTTTTAAAAAGAGAAACAGAAGCGCAGTTCCAAGTGAAGAAAAATAAGTAAAATATTTTTGACAGCTATAAGGGCTTCGAACCGGAAAGGAAGAAGCCAGCGTAAGAACTTAAGTTTGGGGCTTGGAAAACTTTGAATATTAAAATAAAAGGAAAGGGTTAAGACTCTGTGCAGAAAGTGCCACTTTGTGGAGAAAAATTGGAAGCTAAAGAAGTAAGAAACTATCTTGTTCCTTTGTGGATTGGAGTTGTTACATTTTAAAGAGACACAAGACTTATAGAAAGTGAAAGCCTGAATACACAAAGACGGATTGCGGACTAATTGGTGATATTGATATAGACTCTGGACCTGGGTTAGGATCATAGAAAATTTAAAGAAGAAGAAGAAATAAGGAAAATTAAAATTTTGGTGGTCATCCAAAGAATTAAAAATGGAGTTTAAAAGTATGAAAGAACTGTTACAGGAAGTGACTGAACTAACTTGGCATGTTGCAGAAAATATGGGCATTCAAATGCTGAATAAAGAAGGAGCCTTGAAAGGGTGGAGCCAGCACAAGAGAAAGCCATCTTAAAAGACAATTAATACAAAGATTAATGCAAATAAAAGGAAAGGAAGGGTGGCTAAAAAACGGAACCTAAGAAAGTATCTAAAAGGGGAACATTTACGAAATTAAGCATGTTAGAAAGGTTCAGAAGGAAAGGGAACAGAAAGGTAAAGAGAGAGAGAGGGATTCAAACTGGATAGAGAAGGGGAGAGCAGGATAATAGGGAGGAGAAGGGAGCCAGCACAAGCGAAAGCCATTTTAAGAAGACAATTAACACAAAGATTAATACAAATAAAAGGGAAAGGGAGGATGGTCAAAAAAATGAAACTTAAGAAGATAATTAAAAAGGGGAACATTTATGAAACTAGGCATGATAGAAAGGTCCAGAAGGATAGAGAGCAGAAAGGTAAAGAGAGAGAGAGGGATTTAAACTGGATAGAGAGGGGGGATAGCGGGATAAAAGAGAGGAGAAGGAACAAGAAACAAGAACAAAAGATAGACATGGGAATTACATAATAAAGAAAGGAACTTGTTTGCATAGAGACAATGGTTAACGTATTTAAAAGGGGGGTTCTGCATGAAGAAATGGTAATAAGAATATATTGTAATTATAAAAGTGTAAAACAATAGGGGTTGCTGACAATTTTACTGGTAAAAGGTCACATTTTCATTTCTTATTCACAAAAGAAAGCTAAATGATGATTAGATGAATTGAATTAATTGAAATGATCTTAGAAAATGCCTAAAATGAGATTTGTCAATAACCAAGATTAGTTATTTTTATTATTATTTTGGAACTATAATTAATCTTAGGGGGGATATGTGTTGCAGAACCCGACCGATTAGAGATATATTGTAAGGGAGCTTTTCTCCTTTTTCTTTTCTTTTTTCTCTATCTTTCGTTTTAAAGAGAATGATTATGATTATGCTACTATATTAACCACTGAGGTGTCACTTTCAAAGTAGTAAAAGGGGGGCAAGTCTAGGTTTTTTTTTCATTCTTTTTAGTGTTAACATTGGTACGGATTTAGAATTATGGAGAGAATATGTGATGAAAGGGCAAATCTGACGGATAAAAGAATTCTGTAAATGATAAAAGAGTATTAACAATGTGAAGACAATTAAAGGATAGATATGGATGAACTTTATTTTTAATATGATGGGCAAATATATTGTTATTTGTAAGATTTATACATGAAGTTTTAAAATATATATGTATATTTGCAATTAACTTGAAATGAACTGGGGGCTATACAGATTGAGATTAAGATTTGAGATTAGGATTAATTTCTTTCACCCTTTGTCCGCTAAAATGGAATAGAAGTGAAGTCAAATGTTTAAAATGAATATAGATCTACTGTCATATTTGCATGTAAAAGTGATGACCCGGGAACATGCTGTCTACTGAAAAGAGTTGTTTTAAAAATTGTTAAAAATTGAATAAAATTTGTTTAAAAAAAAAAAAAAGAAAGGGGCAGAACTGGGAGCCTCTTCCCAACCAGGAGAAGACAGATGCCTGAATCTCAGCCTGAAGGAGACGGGGTCCAGCGAGAGGCTGAGATCTCAGAGGGCCACAAAAACAGGACAGAAGGAAGCCCAGAAGAAGCTCCCCAAAGGGGGTCCTTCCATCACCCCCCTCTCAAAAAAAAATACTTACTGAAGAATACCAGGATCCCAGCAATCACACCCACCAGGACAAGAGCAGCCACAACGCAGCCGATGATGATGAGCCCCAGGTTGGGTTTTGAATTGGTTGGTTCTGAATTGGGAGAAAGAGCAGATCATTGACGGAGAAGCCCAAACAATCTTCCCAATCAGGGAAGAGACCTAAAGAAGAGAAAGCTGGAAAGACCCCAAATTAAAAACTCCATGGGCTCATTTTTGTGTCCCTCTCAAGGTAACATGAAGGCGCCTTGCTAACCGTTGTTAGAGGACGTGTGTCCTCCTGACGCTGCCTTCTTCCCCCACCAGCCCAGCATGAAGGCAGCTGGATTCATCTTTGGCTTCTGGACTCAAAAGCAGCCATTTGCCCCCTTGTGACTCTCAGCAGCTTGCAAAACAAAAACTCCACCAACACAATAAAATAAACAAAATTTATTAAACAAAAACATTTTGGTTCTTTTTATAGGCTGCCCCAATAAGTCCTGACTCTGAGTGGAATTGGGCAGATCTGTATGCTATTTTTTATGCAGTTTGAGGGTTTACATTTATTTAAAGTAAAATAGTTCATATCACTTAAGTACACACTTTCATTTCTTTGGCCAGTCCAGAAATAGCATAATATTGTATTTTGTTCTTCCAGAACATCAGCATGAAAAAGGAATATGGTGATATAAAATTCTAAAATTCTAAATTTAACATGAGAGTAGGGTAAAATCCAATCATTATAGGAGACAATACAATGATACATGAATATGTATGTATGGTAATACGTGTTTGAAGTTGTATGTTGATATGGCCTATAGGCTAATCAATAATAATAATAATAACAATAATAATAATAATAATCTGAATATCGTGATATCCAGCTTCTGGATGGTCCCACAAATGGCAGAAATAGAATAACGGAATAACAGAGTTGGAAGGGACCTTGGAGGTCATCCAGTCCGACCCCCTGCTCAAACAGGAGGCCCTAAACCATTCCAGACAAGTGGCTCTCCAGTCTCTCCTTAAATGCTTCCAGTGATGGAGCCCCCACAACTTCTGAAGGGAAACCATTCCTCTCATTAATTGTCCTCCCTGACAGGAAATTTCTCCTCAGTTCTAGGTTGCTTCTCTCCTTGTTGAGTTTCCACCCATTGCTTCTTGTCCTGCCCTCAGGTGCTTTGGAGGATAGCTTGACTCCCTCTTCTTTGTGGCAACCCCTGATTATGTTGGAACATATCATGTCACCCCCAGTCCTTTTCATCAACCTAGAAATGCCCAATTCCTGCAATTGAATTTTGCCACTTTGGAAGTCCAGTGTACATTAAGGACACTTCTGAGCATATACAGAACTCTTTGAGGGACAGCTTTTTTCCTTGGGTTTTATGCTGAGCCTCAGGAATTCACATATCAGATCATAAAATAAGGAGCAACTTCTTTCTTAGAGCAGCAGCACATTTTGACCTTTAAAGCAGGAAACCCTGTTAGTCTCTGATGGGGAAATAACTCAGACTTGGTAGCCTCTTTTCTGACTCCTGATGCATCAGTCCAGCCACTCTCTGCATTTCCTGAAGTCAGCCGCAGTGCATACATTTTAGTCAAAATTTGCCTTCAGAAAAGGGGCAACCAGACTCCTCCTGATTCTTGTACTTTAGGAATTGTGAACAAAAGGAAATCTATTTCTGGTGCTGGAGGCAAGAAACAGGGAAGGCCTAAGAGAGGATCTGAGGGCATTTCATCAGGATCGGCCAACTCTTCTGATGGGATTCTGTAGTTTCCATCCCCTGAAGTCAGTTCTATGGTCTGGTCCCTGCAGCTGCACCAACCTCAAACACTGGAAAAACCAATGGATGAAAGCTCAGGTATGCTCACACCTGGACACATCTGGGGCCAGATTCCTCTCCCACCACCTCCCAGCCTGCCAAAGAGCCCAGCCTTCCCTCCCTGCAACCTCTCACCTTCCAGGGCCAGGGCCAGAGGCTCCTGCAGGCTGTCATGTTCCACGTGGCACCGATAGCGGCACCTCTCTTTGGGGTCGATCCGGATGCTGAGCCAGTAGTGGTAGGTCCCATCCGCATTGGGGGCCACAGACCCATGGAAGGTCTCCTCCAGCCAGACCTCCCCGTCCCTCGTCCAGGAGGCATCGATCTCCCTGGGGTAGAAGCCATCCAGGCGGCAGACGTGCGTCTCCATCCCATCCTCCACCTCTGTCTTGCCTCTCACCATCACCCCTGGGGGCTCTGCAGAAACGGCACCCCCAGAATTAACTCTGAGCCCCTGCAGAAGCTTGGAAGGGGGGTGAGAAATATGGAGGGTAAGGAAAATCTCCCACCACTTAGTTTTAACCCCAGGATTTATACTTCACACCTGCAGCATCTCCAAGAGTTTTAGGAAATGCTCCAAAATCTGGAAAATGCTCAACCACAAGAACTCCTGATTTTCCCAAACTGAGGGTCCAAGGAAATTCCTCTCTGACTGCTTTGAACTCTGACTGATCTTGGGCTGCTCCCTTCAGGGGAGGGATAGATGGTCTTTTAAGTTCCCTTTCTAGATAACAACAACAACACAGAAGTTGTTCCCTACTTGTTGGTTCCTCTTCTCCTCCCCAGAATCTGAGGCTGCTCCAGGCCTCTTTCCAAGGGACACAACCACAATGTTATGAGCAAGAGAGCCACAATCAAAGCAAAAAGGGGCTC
>SOZL01001854.1:0-36137 GCA_009733165.1 Naja naja | reverse complement strand
AGCAGCTGTAAGGGATCATAAGGGCCAAGATGAAGGCAGGGCTGACCTGTTGACTGATAAAGGGAACGAGGTACGAAAGCTCTCCGTGCCAACCTTACTTGGCTTTGTGCCATTCTTTGCTGGAAGAGAGTCTTTGCCGTTTGCTTATTCCTGGAATCAACCATCATTGCTCTACCCAAAAGCTGAGTAAACATTCTCGCTGTAGGAAGTTTTCTCCTTCTAGGTTGGATATCTCATTAACAAGCTTCCGCCCATTTTTCCCTTCCCTCTGGGGCTTTGGAAAAGTCCACCCCTCTTCTTTGTGGCAGCCGCCCCCCCAAGCTCTGGAACGCCGTAACGTGTCCCCAATCCTTTCATTGCGTTGTACGAGGTGCAAGGACAACCAAGTAAACTAAAACTTCTCTGCCGAGGCTAGAAACCCTCCTTCCTTGAGTCTCTTCAGCATATAAGATCGGCCTCCGGATCCTTTATGATCTTTTGCCACTTCTCTCTCTTTCTAGGGTCTCAGATCAGCGTCTTTTTTTGTATGGTGATCACCGGGTTGTGCCAGCATTCCAAGGGAGGGGGGCCTTGTGCAGGATAAATTGACATTATCACTGGATGTTGATGTTCTCCTCTGTTGATGCAGCCCAAGACTGCCTTGGCTTTTGGCGGCTTCCCTGATCCCCGGCTGGGAGGCTGAGGGGTCTCCCCTCCCCTCGCCTGCGCCCCTCCCCCAGGCTCAGAGAACGCGCCCGCTTTCCCAGCCCCCAGTTCCGCCTCCCCAAGAGGCGGAATCCTGGAAGGAGATTTCCTCATGGAACTTTCCACGCCTCTCTCTCCGGTTGCCTCTAGACGTCTGCCTAGCAACAATGACGACATGGGAATGGTTTTTTTTTTCTACTGGCTGAGTTCGTCCAATCGCCAGCGGGCTCTGGATTGTTGCGCTGTTGACCCCCCCCCCGAGCCCCTCTTATTTTGCTTGAGACTTCAGGCCAGATGGCTCTGCGCTCTGCGCCCTTCTTGCTCCTGGTGTTGGTGGAGGTCGCCCTCCGGGAGAACTGCTGCTTCGGTGAGACCCTGGGGGTGGCCCCTTATCTGCCAGGGAATCTTTCTCTCTCCCCTCCCACAAAAAATGTTTATTTCCAGAAAGAGAATCCTGATTCGGTCCTCTTTCTAGCCCGCTCTTCCCATTCCCTACTTTGGGGACCCCGAAGTCCCCATCTACGCCAGAGCACCTCGGGGGTGGCCGCTGCAGATGTCAGTCAAGTCTACCTGCCCCCGCTTCCCAGCGCAATTCTTTCCCTCCCGGAAGTAGAGATTGTCGGAAAGCGGCGTTTGCATGTGATCCGGGCAGTTCACAAACTTCCTGGCTGCCTTCGCCCAATCCCTCCGCCTGGGTCGCCTTTCCTGCCTTGGGTGGGGGCTTTGGCCTTTGGGGCTTCTGGTGCCGGGAGGACCCGGCTGGTTTCTCTAATCAGGGGTCTCAGCCTTGGCCACTTTGACTTGTGGACTTCTCAGAATTCCTCAGCCAGCTTTGCTCAGTGAAGAATTGCTTGCTGAGAATTCTGGGAGTAAACAACTAACAAGGTTGGAGACCCCTGCCTAATCGGATCCTCATTGTCCCATCCCATCCTATGATCCCTATTGTCCTCTTATCCTCCCAAGTTGGCCGACGTTTCTGCCTTTCTTTCTGCCTCACAGTGCAGGATCAGCATCAAAAGAGGGAAAGTTTCAGAGAAAGTGAGATTCAGAATAAATCTGGTGCCTTTCTAGCACCTGGGAATTATGGCTCCAGACCCTCATTGGGTACCTGAAATCCTTTATTTATTCTCTCTTGGGATAATCACAGATTGTCTGTGGCATAGAAACATCCCCAGCAGACTTATACAGGTAGTCCTCAACTTGTGACCAATTGAGCTCAGAATTTATGTTGCTAAGTGAGAAATTTATTAGGGAGTTTTGCCCCATTTTACAACTTTCCTTGCCACAGTTGTTAAGTGAATCACTGCAGTTGTTAAATTAGTGACATGGATTTTACATGAATCTGGCTTCCCATTGACTTTGCTCGTCAGAAGGTTGCAAAAGAGGATCACGACTCTTGGACACTGCAACCGTCATAAATATGAACCAGTTCTCAAGTGTCTGAACTTTGATAATGTGACCATGGGGGATGCTGGAACGGTCGTAAGTGGGAAAAATGATCATGTTACTTGTTTCAGTGCCATTGTAACTTCAAGCGGTCACTAAATGAACTGTTGTAAGTAGAGGCCTACCTGTATACTGCATCCCAGTGCTTTACAGCCCTCTCTAAGAGGTTTACAGAGTCAGCCTCTTGCCCCCAACCATCTGGCTCCTCATTTTGACCCTTGGAAGGACGGAAGGCTGAGTCAACTTTGGGCCAGTCAGCATCAAACTCCTGGCTGTGGGTGGAATTAGCCTGCAATGCTGCATTCTAACCACTGGGCCACCGTGGCTCAAGAAATGGGGTTGAGCCCCACTGAGTCCTGGGTTCAAAGCCAGTTTTTGGATGCCTGAACTCTGGGAGGGGAGGGGTGGGGGGGCGAACAGGAAGATCTGGGGGGCTACGTGGCTTCATTGTGGCTTCCTTCGTTCCCTTTGCCTCCCACATCTCCCAGGCAAGCAGACTGGGTTTCCCCTGAGGATCCCGTGGCCTCTGGTCTCACCTGGATTCCTCCCCTTTCCCCATTTTACAAAATCCCCCCCCTCAAATCTGCCCCTATTAACAATCCATGTTGGCCCTCAGTGAAGTCAGAATGTGTTTTTTTTCCTGTTGGGGGAACCAGAGGGGTTTTCCTGCTGCATTTTGAGCTTCTGAGGATGGACCCCCCCTTTCTTCTTCCTGTGGGGCAGAGACTGAGCAATGCAGAAGGGGGGGTTGAGGGAGGCCTTTGTTAGCAATGTGTACACAATGTAGTTGGGTTGGCAATATATAAACCAAAAAATGGATGTTTGTAGCTTTAAGAAAAAAATCACTGTATTGATTTATACTATATTCCGATTGGTCAATTATGTTGCAAGTTGCCATAAGAGGGAGCTGGAGATCATGGTTGTCTCTCTCTGACATTCTGTTGCTATCTAAGGTTGTACCGTGTTGTACCGTGTTGTACCGTGTTTCCCCGAAAATAAGACACTGTCTTATATTTTTTTTGGCTCCCAAAAACACACTAGGTCTTATTTTCGGGGTAGGTCTTATATATTTATGGTGCCAAATAGTGGGTGTGAGTGTGTAGGGGGGGTGTTTCACGGGTGCATGGTTGCTCCCTGAAAAGTCTTCCTGGAACTGGAGATTTACACTAGGTCTTATTTTTGGGGTAGGTCTTATATTAGGGCAGGTTTAGAAAATAGTGCTAGGTCTTACTTTCAGGGTAGGTCTTATTTTTGGGGAAACACGGTATTTATACTGTGTTTATACTTTGATGTGTTTGTGTACTGTAAATGACTTGCAACCGGTAAGAAGACTTTGTGATTGGATATTAGTTGAACTGTTAAACGTATATGACCTGGACTGTTTACTGGAGTGTGCTGTTTCTTAGAGTAAACTTTAACTCAATTTAGTGTATCTGTGCGTGGCTGAATAATTATTCACAACTATTCTCATAACGTTTCCATGTGCATATCCTTGTTACTCAAGGGTTATTCTGTACATATCATAACAGCCTTGCTGGAAGGGGGAGGGCATAATTGAAGGGGACCACCTAACGTTTGGGGATCCTGCTCTCTCTCTGGCCCTGCTTTCCCTTCCCTTCTTCTCTCTCCCCCAACCTCCCTGCCCTCCAACCCTTCAGGCCCTCCAGAAGATGCTCCTTTGTCCCTCAGTCGCTCCCTCTTTCCACCCTCTGCTTCTGCTTTCTCTCCCATCATCTCCCCCTTCATTTCCTCCTTCCACCTCCGCCCAGGTCTCTTCTTCTTTATTCTTTCCAGGTCTGAAAAGGGGGCCTTTACTGCCTTATATAGCATCAGGGTCCTTGACTGAAGCCCCCTAACTCTGCCCCTCTGGGTCCCTTCCAGGAGCCTCCTCCCACTCCATGAAGTATTTCTCGCCTCGGAGCCCAGTCAGGGGCTGCCCCAGTTTGTTCAGGGGTATGTGGACGATCAGCTCTTTGTTCACTATGACAGCAACAGCCGGAAAGTGCAGCCTCGAGTCTCCTGGATAGAGAAGTATGTGGGGAAGGAGGACCGCAGTTCTGGGACAGAGGGACACAGATCATACGTGGCGATGAGGAGCTGTTCAGAGACAGCCTGGAGATTCTGAGGAGTCGCTACAATCAGAGCGGAGGTGAGTGATGGGTCTGGTGGCTCCTCCGCCCCATATTCCCTCCCCAGGAACCAGAGGGGGTCCCTTCAAAGGGAAAGGCTGCCTCCACACCTTTTAAAAAGTCTTTTTTTATAAGTTTCTTTTTAAAAAATCAATATAAGATTGTCCTTGCCTCCATATCTGACATTTTCTTCCAACTGCAGTTAATAAAAACGTGCTTAAATTTATCCATCTGTCTGTCTGAATATTAATACGGATATTAATATAAACTGAGGTAAAAAGAGACCAAAATCTCCCCTCCCCCCATGAAAGATGGAGGGTCCTTAGTGGATCTCCTGCTGTGGGGGAGGAAGGGAATCACAAGTCTCCCCCAAAAGAGGCAGGTGGATCCTAAGAAGATCCTGGGGGAAGCAGGTCCTCGTCCTTCTCTCTGTTTCCACCCTAGAGAAATGAGGGATCAAGTGGAGATCCACCTGGGGAGAGTAGATCCCTTCCTTCTCCCCTTTTTGGAGGGACGAGTGGGGCCCAAATGCCAGGAGCTTCTTCTCATCCTCCAGTTGGAAGGAGAGGCCAGGAGGCCCAAATGGGGTGGGGGGCTCTTGGAGGGGGGTCACAGGGCCAGGATCCTCCCAATCTTGATGGGGAAAGGCAGAAAAGACCCTCCATTTGGGGCCCTTCCAGAGTCTCTCAGAGCCATCACGGCTTCCCATGCCTTGGTCCCTCAGGCTGAACTCCTGCTGCCTTCTTGGTGGGGCTGCCCTGGAGGGGGAGCCTCTTTCTTCAGCAGCCTCCCTAATTCTGCCATCTTTGGGGGACAAGATTCACCTTCAAGGAACCTTATTTACGAAAGGGATGCAAGGAAATCTGTGTGTAAAGATAGGCTGCTTTTGGCTGAGGAAAACTTTCTCCACGAACCTCAGCCATTTTCCCCCCTTTCCTTCCCCCACTCCAGGGAGACCCCAGATCTCATCCAGTCCTGCCCCTGGTCCCCCAGGATCCCCCCAGATCCCTCCAGGCCCCCTGCTGGCCTCCCAGGGGAGCAGAGCTGGACCCAGAGGGCTGCCCCTGTGGAGGAAGGAGGAAGGAGAGCGGCCAGAGTGGAGGGGAGCCTCCTTTCCAGGCTAAACAGCCCCAAAGGTCCCAACCAAAGCTTTTGATGCTTCTGAAATAAGACTGAGCTTGTTCTCAGAAGTTGAAAACTGCTGCCAGATGTTCAGGGCCTTCCTGTGAAAGGCAGGAGATTCTTCTTGGGCAGAAATCCAGAACTATTTTTCCCATGGGGAGATCAGGGAATCTCCTCTCGAGGGAAGGATCAGACTGCAGCTCACGAGGATCTTCCTCTTCCTCCAAAGGGAAATTCTCAGGCTGAGCAGAAGATGCAGAGAAAGGATCCCTCACCCGTCATTCCTGGGTGTGGAAAGGGAGGGAAAGGACTGGTCAGTTTAGTTCAGTTGTACTTACAGGTGGTTTCCCCTTAGATTTGAGAGTTTCTGGTGTCCTTCCTCTCTCTCAAGCCCAAACAGAAGTAGAAACATTTCAGGATTTCCTTTTGTTTTTTTTCAAAAATTCAGTGTTCTCCTTAAATCCAAGAATCTGGTCACTTGAAGTGGAAACAACTTCTCCAGGGCCTTGCAGAGCCTGTAAACTTCAAGCTCCTTTCAAAGGTCACTGACCCTTTGGGTGTCCAGATCAGACTGGGTCACTTGCTGCTGTGGCTACGGGAAATATTCCTTTGTGGCCCTGAGAGGCTTCATTTCCTCTTTGCGCTAAACTATGGTTTGTTTCTGGTTAGCCCAAAGTAGGAAGCAGCCCTTGTGACTTGGTTCAATTTGTGGATGTAGACTAAGATTTATGGTCACAGGGATCCCTGCAAGCTTTTTTGCAGATCGACCAGATCCTCTTTGAGGCCATGAGATTCTCAGTCCCTCTTTGCAGCCGCAAATTCAGGCAACTGTTCCCTCTTTGGGATCCCTTCTTTCTTTCCCTTGAACTCTAGGGAGCAAATGGAGGCCTCAGTGCCTGTGTCAAAGTCCCTGCAGGGAGGGAGGGTCTTGACAAGAGACCCCTGAACCATCCTCCTGTCTCTATTTCAGGCCTTCACACATGGCAGAGGATGTATGGCTGTGAGCTCCAGGCAAACGGGAGCAAAGGAGGGTTTATGCAGTATGGCTATGATGGGAGGACCTTCATCACCTTGACAAGGAGACCCTCAGCTGGGTGGCTCCTGACCCCCTGGCCGAGATCACCCAGAGGAAATGGGATGGTATTCCAGGAGTGAATCAGGAAAGAAGTCCTACCTGGAAGAAATCTGCATTGAGTGGCTGGAGAGTACCTGTCCTATGGGAAGGAGGCTGCTGAGGACAGGTGAGCATGACTTTCCTCCTTTATGGCCAGATTTCTCTGACACATTCAGCCCCTTTGGGTCCCTTGTCTGGAGCCTGTTTGCCCTGGTGGGAATCCTCCTCCTCCCCTTCCAGCCCCTCTTGCAGGACACGGGAAGCCCTGTTTGGTTCCCATTGCCAGGCAGCCATTCAATGGACCAGGAAATGCAGCCTCTGCCTGGCAGGTCTCTGGGTGGATCAGGCAGGAAAAGCCCTTCAGGGTGTCCTCTTCACTGCCCACAATGAGGCAGCCATTTGGGGCTATTCAGTGAAACCCCATTAGCCAAACTGTAGCCGAGAGTGTTGGGCTCCCTTAATTTCCTCCCTTTAACTCTCCTTTCCCCCACATCCCACAGGGGGCCCTCTCCCAGTCTTGCACCTGACTGGGGCACCTCCCATGACCACCATTGTGGGGGCTCCACTTCCACCCTTCATAAGACATCATCAGAGCCTCCAATTGGGCAAAGAAGCCCATGGATGAGGAGTTCTCTTTCCAGGGTGGGGGGATCCCCCATAGTTTCTGTAGATCTTTCTCTTAAACCCCAAACAGGTTCCCTCAATTCTGACTTAGTGAGTCTTTCCTCAAAACGGCCCCCTCCCCACCTTCAGGAACACCCCCTCACCCCACAGGGGGCTCACATTATAACCTTTTCCTGTCATTTGTTATTAATTCACCATCCAGACCACCCCTCTCCCCTAGGTCTCCCCTTCCCCTCTTGGCTCTCTGATCCCTCCAGGATCAGCTGGTTGAGATTAGGATCAATGGGGGAATCCACCCTCCTCCCAGATTGCCAACAGCCCCTCCCTGCCAGGGAGGACCTTCTCTCTCTTCCATTGGCATCACCTCTCTCTGCCCTCCCCCCCTTTTGAGAGACAAAATCTGTTCTCCAAACTAATCAGTGAGAAATTCCAAAGCCCTGAGCCCTTTTTGCTTTGATTCTGGCTCTCTTGCTCATAACATTGTGGTTGTGTCCCTTGGAAAGAGGCCTGGAGCAGCCTCAGATTCTGGGGAGAAGAAGAGGAACCAACAAGTAGGGAGCAACTTCTCTGTTGTTGTTGTTATCTTGAAAGGGAACTTAAAAGACCATCTATCCCTCCCTGAAGGGAGCAGCCCAAGATCAGTCAGAGTTCAAAGCAGTCAGAGAGGAATTTCCTTGGACCCTCAATTTGGGAAAATCAGGAGTTCTTGTGGTTGAGCATTTTCCAGATTTGGAGCATATCCTAAATCTCTTGAGATGCTGCAGGTGTGAAGTATAAATCCTGGGGTTAAAACTAAGTGGTGGGAGATTTTCCTTCCCCTCCATGTTCCTCACCCCCCCTTCCAAGTTCTGGAGGGGCTCAGAGTTAATTCTGGGGGTGCCGTTTCTGCAGAGCCCCCAGGGGTGACGGTGAGAGGCAAGACAGAGGTGGAGGATGGGATGGAGGCATATCTGCCGCCTGGATGGCTTCTACCCCAGGGAGATCGATGCCTCCTGGGCGAGGGACGGGAGGTCTGGCTGGAGGAGACCTTCCATGGGTCTGTGGCCCCAATGCGGATGGGACCTACCACTACTGGCTCAGCATCCGGATCGACCCCAAAGAGAGGGGCCGCTATCAGTGCCACGTGGAGCACGACGGCCTGCAGAAGCCTCTGGACCTGGCCCTGGAAGGTGAGAGGCTGCAGGGAGGGAAAGGCTGGGCTCTTTGGCAGGCTGGGAGGTGGTGGGAGAGGAATCTGGCCCCAGATGTGTCCAGGTGTGAGCATACCTGAGCTTTCATCCATTGGTTTTCCAGTGTTTGAGGTTGGTGCAGCTGCAGGGACCAGACCATAGAACTGACTTCAGGTAATGGAAACTACAGAATCCTATCACAAGAGTTGGCCAATCCTGATGAA
Source organism: Naja naja (assembly GCA_009733165.1). Taxonomy (NCBI): domain Eukaryota; kingdom Metazoa; phylum Chordata; class Lepidosauria; order Squamata; family Elapidae; genus Naja; species Naja naja. Next base: position 27,625 of record SOZL01001854.1, on the reverse strand, counting down.
ATGCCCTCAGATCCTCTCTTGGGCCTTCCCTGTTTTTTGCCACCAGCACCAGAAATAGATTTCTTTTTGTTCACAATTCCTAAAGTAGAAGAATCAGGAGGAGTCTGGTTGCCCCTTTTCTGAAGGCAAATTTTGACTAAAATGGATGAACTACAGCTGCCTTCAGGAAATGCAGAGAGTGGCTGGACTGATGCATCTGGAGTCAGAAAAGAGGCTACCAAGTCTGAGCTTTTTCCCATAAGAGACTAACAGGGTTTCCTGCTTTAAAGGTCAAAATGTGTTGCTGCTCTAAGAAAGAAGTTGCTCCTTATTTTATGATCTGATATGTGAATTCCTGAGGCTCAACAGAAAACCCAAGGAAAAAAGCCGTCCCTCAAAGAGTTCTGGATATGCTCAGAAGTGTCCTTAATGTACACTGGACTTCCAAAGTTGCAAAATTCAAACTCAATTTTTTTATTCATGATATACAAGAAATATTCAAATGTAATTATTATGCTGATATCCCAGGCAAAATAAAAATATTCCTTTTATTTTTGTTGTTGTTATAGCAAGCATCAATTCCCAAGTGGCATGATTGCTATTCAATGGGAATCCTGAATTTTGTGCAAGAGAAATTTAAATTTAAAGTTCCCTCCTCAAACCGCCCCCCCAAACAATACCAATTCATAATGCCTTGGTGAGACCATACTTGGAAGTTTTCATCCAGTTTTGGTTGCCATGATACAGAAAAGATGCTGAGACTCTGGAAAGAGTACAGAGAAGGGCAACAAAGATGATTGGGAGCCTGGAGGGCAAAATCTATGAAGAGCAGTTGCAGGAATTGGGCATTTCTAGTTTGATGAAAAGAAGGACTGGGGGAGACATGATACGTTCCAACATCTCAGGGGCTGCCACAAAGAAGAGGGAGTCAAGCTATCCTCCAGAGCACCTGAGGGCAGGACAAGAAGCAATGGGTGGAAACTCAACAAGGAGAGAAGCAACCTAGAACTGAGGAGAAATTTCCTGACAGGGAGGACAGTTAATGAGAGGAATGGCTTCCCTCCAGAAGTTGTGGGGGCTCCATCACTGGAAGCATTTAAGGAGAGACTGGAGAGCCACTTATCTGGAATGGTTTAGGGCCTCCTGTTTGAAAAGGGGGTTGGATTGGATGACCTCCAAGGTCCCTTCCAACTCTGTTATTACGTTATTCTATTTCTGCCATTTGTGGGACCATCCAGAAGCTGGATATCACCCTATTCCATTTTCATGCTGAAGTTCTGGAAGCACAAAATACAATATTATGCTATAAATGAAAGTGTGTACTTAAAAAAAGGTTAGGTAACATAAACTATTTTACTTTAAATAATAAAATGCAAACATTCAAATGGAAGAAAAAATAGCATACAGATCTGCCCAATTCCACTCAGAGTCAGGACTTATTGGGGCAGCCTATAAAAAGAACAAAAATGTTTTTGTTTAATACATTTTGTTTATTTTATTGTGTTGGGGACATTTTGTTTTGTAAGCTGCTGAGAGTCACAAGGGGCAAAGGGCTGCTTTTGAGTCGAAAAGCCAAAGATGAATCCAGTTGCCTTCATGCTGGGCTGGTGGGGGAAGAAGGCAGCGTCAGGAGGACACCGTCCTCTAACAACGTTAGCAAGCGCCTTCATGTTACCTTGAGAGGGACACAAAAATGAGCCCATGGAGTTTTTAATTTGGGGTCTTTCCAGCTTTCTCTTCTTTAGGTCTCTTCCCTGATTGAGATGATTGTTTCAGCTTCTCCATCAATGATCTGCTCTTTCTCCCAATTCAGAACCAACCAATTCAAAACCCAACCTGGGGCTCATCATCATCGGCTGCGTTGTGGCTGCTCTTGTCCTGGTGGGTGTGATTGCTGGGATCCTGGTGTTCTTCAGTAAGTATCTGTTTTTTGAGGGGGGGTGATGGAAGGACCCCCTTTGGGGAGCTTCTTCTGGGCTTCCTTCTGTCCTTTTTTTGTGGCCCTCTGAGATCTCAGCCTCTCACTGGGACTCCCATCTCCATTCAGCTGAGCCTGAGATTCAGGCAGTCCTGTCTTCTCCTGAGCTTGGAAAAGGCCTCCCAGGTCTGTCCCTTTCAAAGGATTTGGTCAAAGAGCAGCAGAGGATTTAAATCCTCCTCCCCTCCCAGTTGCTGCTGCTGCTGCTTCCCCCAATTCCCCTCCATCCATCTCAGAGGCAGCTGCTCTCTCTTGGGGTAAATCAGGAGATATATTTATATTTTGAAGATCTTTCTGTCTTTACTGATGGGACAAAGTGACTGTGAAGGATCTCCTGGGATTTCTCCTCCTACGGAGGGAGTGTTTGGATGATCTCTGGTGGATTATTTTGAGCTTTCACTCATTTTTATTCTTGCAGAGAAACGTCAAGATCACTACAGAGCAGCACCAAGTGAGCGATTTGTCCTCTTTCTATGTAATCTCCAACTTAGAGCAGGGACCAGAGGCACCAGTAGTTGAGATGGGTTTGTGCATGTATGTTTGCCTGTGCTATCTTCCTCTTCATGCTAAGAACCAGGCTGTGGAAGATGGGCCCTCTTTTCATTACAGCCAGGCTGTTGTTGAAAGTGGAGTCCTCAAGGAGAAACATCTGGGGCAGGGAACCTTCCAGAAGATGAGGAGATCCAGCTGGTGGAAGGTCCCTCTGACTGAGAACATGCTCTGTTTTCTAAGTAGGCAGAAAGGAAAGGCTTGGCCAAATGGGAGTCAGAAGCTCCATAAAATTAGTGATCCAAAGGGGGCATTTTGAGAGAAAAGGAGCTTTGGGGGATGCCAGCTGGGTCTCTTCTTGGTCTCCCATCACAAGGCTCTCTAAGTATGAACTGGTTACAGAAAGAAACTGTGGATCCATCTGAATGTTTTTAGATCAGCTCTGCCTTCTGGTTGTGTGATATAAATTTTAAGAATTGTTTCTGATGCAAAGGCCCTCCAAATTCACCCTCCCTGGGTTCCCTCTGTGTCTGCTTCTGGTGGAATAATTAAAATAATTGCACCCACTTTGGCTTAGTGGTGAGGGCTCCAGGCGAGACCCTGAGTTCTAGTCCCGCCTTAGGCATGAATGTCACAAAATTTGCTTTCCTTGCACTGGTTTGTTCTGCGGAGGAGAAGGGAAACTCTCCCTGTTGGAGTCAGGCAGGGGAGGCAGCCCAGAGTCTGCATGGTGGAGCCTGGCTCCCTTTGGAGGAAAGAGCCCTTCATTCTTTGAAGGGAAATAGGGAAACCACCATTGATGCCATGATGCCCAGTGGTTAGAGACTCTTCTGCTGGCATGGCTGAGACACCTGGCTGACTCTGGAAGAGGAAAAGGTTCCCTCTCTCAGAGATGTGCCCAGCTGGGTTTAGGGTTTGGCCCCAGCCGAGATCCCAGGCAGGATTATTGCGGTTACAGAGAATCTCTCCTGGCACTCAGATTGCTCCCACCCCACGATTCTGGTTGGGACTCCCTGGTTCTGAAGTGTGGCTGAGATGACGGGCTTGTGGCTACTGTACCAGCCTCCCTGCCACATGGCCACCTCCCTGCCTGAGCTGCTGGGGGCCATCTCAGGATTGGCATGGACTTGCCCAGGATTATGGTCCTGGGAGTCTTCAATCTGCCGTCCCTGGGTTTGGCCTCGGAAGCAGCCCAGGACTTCATGGCCTGCAGGGCATCCGTGGGCCTCTCTCAGATCATCTTGGACCCACCTCAAGGCAGGGGTCAATAAACACCGGATGCGATCTTAATGGCAAGGTGATCTGATTGGGGAGTCTGTTTTTATTTTGGTTTTAAATGTTCCACATGGCCTTTTATCTGATTTTATTGTGAGCTGCCTAGAGTCACCTTGGCGAGCTGGGGGGCCTAGGAGTTTAATGATAAATGTCCTCTTCAGAGGATCCAGTCAAGCCAGAGACTCACTCTGTGTCTTTCTCTCCAATGCAGGAAGCAACCAGGTCATTTAGCTGCTCCCTCCCAGGTGAGTTTCCCCCTTGGAGGCTGCATGGGGGGAGAGGGAGGAGGGGAGGTGGGGATTTGGGGTCAAATGATTGGGGAACACAGTTTGGGAAATCCTTCTCCTCTCTCCTGTTCATCTCAAACACTGCAAGGGAAAGAATTTGGGGGGGAGGCAGTGGGGCTCTGGGGAGGGGTCTACCTGCCCCCAAACTCTTCTCCTGCAAGGCCAGACTGTGGCCAGGCCCCTCTCAGGATCTGTCTTGGATCAGGTGGCTCAGAGACCTGGAAAGAGGAGATCAGAGGGTTCCCACTGCAAGGAGGGAAAGAGGGACAGAGGAGGGACTTCCTGAGGGTCCTGCAGTCATGGATGGAGAGGGGGCTTCTCTCCCCTCCTTGACCCCATCTGGGAATCCCTCCCTCCAGATGCTGAAGGGAAGACCTGGACTCTCCGGAGGCCCTGAATCCATTTGCACTTGTCTCTGGACTGAAATGGGACTTGTGTATTTGAGGTGAGGTGTTTCAGAGTCGGCTACACCCAGGCAGTGCCGGACATGTTAACTCCCAATAAATCCTTTTGAAGTTTTGGAGGTTTGGCTCCAGACTCATGACTTCATTGGGGGAACTGCCAGAATCCTGACAGCAGGCATCCATACATGTGGGGCAGGTTCTCCCCCACCTCAGGATCCAGTCCCAGCCCTGCCCCTCCCCTCTTGTAACTCTGGAGATCCCATCCGGCAGATCCGCCTCTTGAGGCTGCTGCTTCTGCTCCTTCACAGGGCTGCTCTCTGCTGATCCCTATGTGATCCTTGGCTCCCTCCCAGACTGACCCTTTTTCCCTCCTCTTGGCAGCCGGAGTGGACAGTCCCAGCATGAGGAGAGAGGAGAGGAGATGGGATCGGCCTCCTTCTGAATTAGGCCGGACTCTCAGGAGGAGCCCTTCAGGGCCTCCCAGCTTGCCTGGAACCAGGATATATTTGGGGTCTTTCATGATTGCTTTTATCATCGAATCAGTAACTGTTTTTAATTTGATTGAGGAACAGAGGAAGAAAGAGAATCTTATGTGCTTATAATTGTGGGATCAAATGGATTCAACTTGGGTTTAGTAGATATTCTTTCTTTATTTGTATCCTGATGAAAGTATTGAAGATACCCAACACCCCTTCCTCCTCCTATTTTCCCCACAATCACAACAACCCTGTGAGGTGGGCTGGGCTGAAGGGAGTGACTGGCCCAAGGTCACCCAGTTGGCTTTCATGGCTGAGGCAGGACTTGAATTCACAGTCGCTTTCTAGGCTGGTGCCTTAACCACTAGACCAAACTGCCTTGTGTGGCTCGTAATAGCTCTGTAATATAGCTTGTAGCAGCTACGTTGTTATTTCTGATGACCTTTAATGGGCTCCTGCTGATTGACAGGCTTAGAGAAGGATTCGTGGAGAATGGGGAGAGGAATAAGTTGGAGAGTTGCTGATTTTACTTTAAGGGAGAGCGAGAAACTGTTCATCATACTTGCTTGGATTGAAAGGGGAGGTTTTTTCCCCCCATCTCTTTAGTTTTTTTTCCTATTAGTTGTATATCGGACAGTATGTATAATGGAGGCCTGTCAAACTGGTGGCCCACAGACTGGATACGTCACGCACAGGCCACGCCTACCCAGGCTTCAGAAAGGCAAGAAACTTCACAATATGTCACAATCCGGCCCACGACGTGATCGAGTTTGACACCCTTGGTATAAGGTGGAATAGAATCCTCAAAAAGTGATTTCTTTTGAAAAAGAAGTGCGCGCTCTGAGATTTATGCCATTAAGGTAGTTAATGTATTTCATTTTTTTAAAAAATTAAACTTCACCAAAGTTTGACAAATAATAATATAGCAAGTATAGCTTTCAAACACGACATTTTTCAGATCATCATTTATGGATTTTCATGCCATAGAAAAAGAAACACAAGATCGATTATGCACATCTAGGCTGCTACCTCCTTAACAATTGTAAATATACTGTAAAGTTTGCAAAAACGGTTTGCTGAAAATAAATGCTTTTGTTTTCTTCCCGCTTGAGTTGCTGCCTGTTTTGGGAGGTTGAAGATAGGAGGGATTTTACCCTCCTTGTTGATCAGAGACCCCAATTTCACTTTGAGTGGTAAGAAGAGGAGCAACCAAGGCAAAACCTGAAAGGAGCAAGAACTGGGAGGGCTCCTGTGTGCTCCTTTGGGGAGGAGGCAGCCATTTTGTTCCTATGTCCAGAGGCTTAGCATCACCAGCTGATCTTTAAAATGGCTACTTGGTCTTGGCTTGGTGGTGGCAGCAAGCGAGGCTGCTTTCCCCTCAAATCCTCCTTTGCCTCAGGCTGTGGGCCTAGTGGCTGATCTTTGAGCCTCACCCAGTGGCTCTTTGGGAGACAAGAGTTCATTGCCCGCCAGAGCCGTCCTGGTCCCCTTGCAGAAGGGCAGCTTCTCCTGCTTCTCAGAGATCCTCTCTGGGCTCTTCAGGTGCCCAATATGGCCCAAGAGTGGGGAGACCCTTGACTGATGGGAAAGAAGTCCCCAGATTACAGCGGTTCTTTCTGGGTGAGTGAAGAGCTTTGGGACTTTCACCTCAATTTCTTTTCGGCTTCCCAGGTGCCTTCAAGAGCTGCCATCTTTGACTGGACTTCAGGTGTGCCCAACTCGCAGCTGATAGGCCACATCCATCCCTGGACAGCTAGTAATGTGGCCCTGCAAACCTTTTGATATTGAAATAAGAAATATATAAAAAGGAAGTTTGTACTTTATGTAAGTTAATTATATTATATATTTAATATGTGGCCCAAGAGAATTCCTTTCCACTCAGTGCTGCCCAGGGAAGCCAAAAGGTTGGACATGACTGCTTTAAAGCATTTTGTGAGTATACAAAATGAGCATCTTCTACTGATTGGAAAGTTTATGTGTTCATTAGACCCCTCTGACTGGCCAGCTCACCCAAGCGGTCTGGGCCCACACAGTAAAAATGCCAGTAGAAGACCAGGAGAGCATGAAGACAATCCACAGAAGAGAAATGAGCACCAAGGAAAAACCAGTCAGCCAGGAATTCCCGGGACATGGAACTCAATGCCTGGCACAGAGCCCAGTTTTGATGGCCTTCCGGGAGGCTGAGAGGAGGGGGATCTGCTGGAGGGACTTCCGAGGCTGGAGAAGAGGGTCTTGTTTCAAGGAGGGGAGGGGCTCCCCCCTATCCAGTCCAATGGCAGATATCCCCCAGGAGAGAGGAGACCCCAAATAGGCGGGTCTCGACTTTCAAGTGAAACTATACAGTTACCAGTCAAAAGGTGGGCAGAACAGAGGTCCTATTGGTCATTGCTTAGCAACAGAGTAAACATTCCAATGAGTGACAGTTGGCTACAGCCTATAGAAGAGGTTGGGCTGGCTTCCTTCTCTTTGCTAGAAACAAAGTCTAGCTCCGGTGTGTCTGAATTTCCCTCCTGAAGCTGAGACCCTGGGACCTGCTCATGACCTTGAGGTGCCTCTTAGACCAACTAAACAACTCTTTTCTACGCTCTTTTTTTAAAAAAAAAACACTTTGAAGCCAAGGCTTTACTATGGTTGCCGTTCCTGGGGACATTGCTAACTCTGTGACCGGAAAATAAAACTGGTATTAAAGGATTAAAATTAAGTGAAGCCAGAGCTGCTTGAATATTAGGCTTCATTATCAGCATTTTAAAAAGGGATTTTTGCACTTTTGACATGGCAGGCAGCATCTCTCTCTCTCTCTCTCTTTTTAACTTTAAGGCAGCGTGTTTTTCTCTCCTTAGCCAAGGCCCTTTCTTTTGGTTTCTGAGAACTTTCTTTCTCAGCAACTGCACAACAGGAAGTGTCTTCTGGAAGACCTTAGACACACTTGTGTTGGAAGAAATATCCATCTGGTTCAGAAAGGCACTGGAGACAAAATGGAGGCTGGAGGCTGATTGAAAAGAGGGTCCATTTATTGATGGAAGCAGACCCACATGGTGGTTTGTGGTTCTGGGCAGCTTTCCACATGGAATGGAGAGTGAGGGGGTTTGATACCTTCTCTTGGACTCTGCACTTGAGCTTCCTGTTCCTGTGCAAGAACCTGTAGTCGGTTGGCGGTTGTCAGGCTCCCATGGGGCCACGTAGATGGCTCTGTAGGTTGTCTGGGAAGTTTGGTTGAAGTTTCTGTGGGTGACACAATGTCCTTAGGAGACTGTGCAATGTAGTGAGCCCTGTGTCTTTGTGAGTTAATCCTGTTATGTCTCAAAGGCTTCTGTCTTAATCCCTTCACTCTGGAGCTGAAGGTCTTTCGTTCTGAAGATAGGCAGGCCCAGTCTTTCTCAATGGGCACCAAATACCTGCTGGGGCTATTAAGACAGACTTGGGGGCTGCTTCCTATCTCCAAGAGCATGTTTCTCTATTTCTCCTTTCAGGAAATATAATATTCTGCCTTTTTATAATTTCCTAAAATGTTTCATCCTTCTGGAAGGGGGTGCAAGCATTAAGCAAGATACACATTTATCTGGAAAAGGAAGTATATACACCATAAGTTTCGCCACTTGTGAAATACCAACTAGAATCATCGTTTTCTGTTGTTCCAGCTTTGCGTTTAATCTGTCTCCTTTATTGTTTGAGTTCTTGCTTTTTGACATATCACATATACCAAAGGTTTGTATTTGTCTCTGTAACGGATAAGAAGATTTTGGTCCCTGTCACAGCTTCTTTTAACTGTATACCCAGTTTGGTGGACTGGGGACACATAAGAAATGGCGTAGAATTTCCTGCCTGAGTGGGGGGGGTTGGACTAGAAGACCTCCAAGGGCCCTTCCAACTCTGTTATTCTGTAAAAGCCTTCAACATAGTTCCCTAGAGAACAGACACATACACACAGACCCCAATACTAGTACTACTCATGCTTTTCCACTGCTGCTCCTACTTACTCCTTGTAAGTATTGTTAGTGAAAAACATCCCTTTCTAACTGCATTACTTCCACACAAAAATACACACCTTCTTTCCCCAAACCCTGGGATGACTCAGAGTGTACCACAAATATAACAAAAACCAAAACGTAAATAATCCTTTAATGTCTTCAACTTGGCTTCACTGTTCAATTGTTCACAGTTGGAGATTAAACTATTTTCAAAATAACATTCCAAACGAAAGAAATTCAGTTCAAAATCGAAGAGCAGATAACGAAGCAAAAACCAAAAACAAACTGCACTGAAGAAAGTTCCATGAGAGACCAGGATAATTCATTACAAACTTGAAGAAGATAACCAGGTACAGTCTGTTGGAAGAACGCCAACCAAGATAAATCTCATCCAGGAAAAACCACTCTTTGTCTTCAGCGTTTGCTAGCACACAGGTCCAAACTCTTATGCAGATCTCACATCTGCAACCCATGAAGAGGATCATGGCCCTCTCCTCCCAAATAGACTACATTTTCCCCCGATCCTCTCTTGCCTATGTGCCCTAGGATGGATAGGAGATGGGCCTGGGTCCTCCTCTGACTGCTCAGCCGGCCTCTGCCATTCCCCAGCCTCCTCGACAACCTCCGGAGCCATACTTCCACTCCCTGTTGGCTGTTCCTCCTCTCCCTTGGAGTCAGTCTCCAACAGGGGCATGACAAACCCTCAGTTGTTTCACACCACAGCTTTTTCTGGCAATTTTGCTTTGCTGTCCCTGGGGAGAGTCCTTGAAGCGACAGGACAAAAACAGCACAGCCGGTAGCAACTTTCTGGGCAGATGTCACTCTCTCTCTCACACGCACACACACACAGAGCCCTTAATGGAGGCTTTTTGCTTTGCCTGAATTTCTTGGTGTTTCCTATTTTCAGGAGGGCAAAGAAGCCCCTTTGCAAAGGGAAAAGCATCTCTCTCAAATTCAGGGCCCAAGTTCTTATCCTCTCCAGGCCAAAACCTGAGTTTGGAGGCCGCAGCAGTGCCTGCTGAAAGAATCTCTCTCTAATGGACAATGAAGTGTGTGGGGAGTGTCTGGGTAGATCAGGGGTCTCCCCATATGGGGCATGTGAGGGGCTGTGCCTGGAGAAAGAGGCCCCAGAACACTTGGGCAGGACAGCTGCCTCTCCTTCCTCTGATTTCCACAGGCAAAGGCTGCCCTGAGCTGCTTCGGCCTGTCTCACATTTGGCTCATTTCCAAAATCCTGGCTCAGGAAGCGGCCCAGTCTCTCATTTGCCAAGGATTCTCCTGACCCACAAAGGCCGGATTCACACAGCAGATGTAACTGGATCAGTCATGCACCTAAGAGATTCGTTTCTGTGACCTCACATTGGGTTACCTGCAACCTTGGTGAATTTTCTATTCAGGGACCTGTGAGTATTGTGTCTCATTCCATTTGCACGAGATGCTGCATCAGAAATTAACCTGTCAGTTAAAACAGGCAAAAGTTAAGCCTGCTGTGGACCCAGAGAGAATCAGAATAAAGGGACTTTGGAGGTCTTCTAATCCAGGGGTCGCCAATCTTTTGGACTTCAGGGACCACCAAACTCATAATTTTAAATCCCACGGACCAGAGACCCTGGAAAAATCCCAAAAAAAGTCTGCAGGAAAATTCCCCACCCGTTTTTCTATTGATCGATCATTTTTTATTTGGGATGGCAGGATACCGTCTCCAGCTCCGTTCTTGGAGGTGGGGGGAGAGAGAGAGAGAGAGACTTATGGCTTCATGCAAGGAAAGCAGCAGAAGCAGCAGAAGTCTTTCTTTCTCTCCTCTAAATTCCACCAGAAATGAGTCTTTGTGAGACTTGTCGTGCCGGCGCAGCCTCTTGGAGCAGGATGCCTTGCAGGGTCCCAGAGACTCATTTCTGGCAGAGTTTGGGGGAGAGAAAGAAAGACTTTTGCTGCTTTCCTTGCGTGCAGCTAAAAGCAGAAGAAAGAAGCGGAAAGAAGCAGCCCAGTGGCCAGGCCAGGCACGTGGGGCGAGTAGGGCAAGTTCTGCCCCTCCACCCTTTCCCCCCTCCCCTCACTACCTCGTGTTGTTTGCAATGCGAACAATGCAAGCCTTGTGTTCCCAGGGCCATGTGGGCGGCACCGCCTTGTGTTCCCATGCTGCCTGGATTAATTGCTTGGGGGGCGCTTTGAGGGTGACATTTCTCTGTGGACCAGCAACATTTTCTCACAGACCACCAGTGGTCCCCGGCCCACTGGTTGGCGACCACTGTTCTAATCCATTCCTTTGCTCAAGCAGGAGTCTCTATACCATTTCAGACAAGTGACTGTCCAGTCTCTTTTAAAAACCTCCATTGAAGAAGCACCCACAACTTCTGAAGGCAGCTCTTCCACTGGTCAATTGTCCTCACGGTTACGAAGTTTCCCCTTCATTCCAGGTTGCTTCTCTCCTTGATTAGTTTCCGTCCATTCGTTCTTGTCCTGACAGCCCTCTGGTGCTTTGGGAAACAAACTGACCCCCTCCTCTTTGTGGCAGCTCCTCAAAGGCTGGAATATGGTTGCCATGCCCCCCCAACCCCCAGCAGAGGGTCAATTCCAGAGACTCACCAGGAATTGGAAGGTCCCTCTAACCGACCTTCTTCCTCGGTAGAAATACAGAACCAGAAGAGTGAAAGGGAGGCAGAAGGTCCTTCTGTTAGCTGCATCCTCGTTTGGGTTCTGTTTTCCCTGCATAAGTAGCTAAGAAGTCCTGGTAGCTGTTTATTTCTGCAGAAATAGAAAGCCTCATGTTTGGGAGAGAGCTTCAGGTCAAGTGTCCGGAGTGAAAGATGGCTCAGATATTCATACAGAGAGTTTCCTTGTTATTGACAATCCCTTTATGTGATTCATTTCACAAGATTTGTTTTCATGCCTGGTCAATTACGCTTGTCCCTTTCAGGGGAAGATTCCATTCCTTGTATTTAGTTCAAGAGAGCAAAACCTTCTTGATCGTAATCAATGTTTTTATTTATTTAATTTATTTTATTTTGTCAAGCGATTATAAGATAACAGGTATAAGTATAAACATGGTTATGAATACATGAAATCGATACATATATACATACGTCGGGAGTTTCCTGCTGCAGGTCCGTAGTTTGTCAGTCTCTCAAGGAAGCCGGCAAAGCAAAGGGGAACTTAAGACAGTCTGGGAGGTAATTTAATAACTTGTAACTGTTGCTAGCTTGATTCTACGTAGTTTGACTAACTTCTGGCTGGTTTGGGATGGTTTATCCTCCCCCCACTTTGCTAATTGAGAGGAGGCAGGAGGCGCCATTCTCCAGCTCATCCTGTTTCTGGCCTTGCTGAGACTCTCCCGATTTGAAAGACTTATATTCTGTTATGTTCTATATTTGATATTCTTGAGCAATCAAGTTAGCCCCTCCTCTTCCGCACAGACACGCCTTGAAGAGGCCACAAAAGGAGCCTTTGAGCATTTTTATCCAGGGCGAAGATCCTTTGGGGTGTCTGAGGTAAAACTCAGAATCATAGGACTGGAAAGGACCTCAGAGGCCTCCTAGTCCAGCCCTGAGATCCAGGCAGGAGACCTAATACCATCCCAGCCTCACAGGTCTCCATTTTTGAAAAATTCCAGTGATGGAGCCCTCACAATTCAAGGATTCAATTGATTAATTATTCTCACCTTTAGAAAATTTCTCCTGACTTCTAGGTTGGGTCTCTCTTTAACAAGCTTCCACCCATTACTTCATGTCCTGCTGCGTGGTGCTTTGGAGAAGAGGTCCATCCCTTCTTCTCTGGGAAAGCCCCTCAAGGGCTGGAAGACATTTATCATGACACAAACACCCCCCTCAATTCTTCTGTTCCATAGGCTGGGCATACCTGGCTCTCTGGATGGTTCCTCATTCCATTCAACCTTCCTTCATCACCTCTGTTGCTCCTCTCTGCCCTCTTTCCAGGGTCTCAGTGTCTTTTTGGAATCCTGGAGACCAGAAGTGGATCCAGCACTCCAAGGGGGGCCTCACTTGGGCACCATGAACCGGGATTCTCATTTCTCCGGTTCTCTTGATGCTGTTCTCCCTCTGTTGATCCCAAGATTGTGTTGCTGTTTTGGCAGCTCCACCAGATCCCCACTGCGAGGGTCTCCCTTCCCCCTCACCTGCACCCCTCCCCCCAGGCCCAGAGGAACTCACACCACCACCCCTTTTCCAAGCCCCCCCAGTTCCTCCCCTCCCCCCAAGAGGCGGAATCCCTGGAAGGGGATTTCCTGAAGGGACTTTCGTTTCCTTTCCACGCCCCCTTTCTCTCATTGCGATTGGACGTCTGCCTAGCAACAATGACGACACGGGAATACCTTTTTTCTATTGGTTGAGGTTGGCCAATTGCCGGCTTCCTCTGGATTGTGGCACTGTTGATCACGAGGCGGGGTGGAGCCTCTTCTTTTGCTCGCGACTTTCCAGGAAGTCCGAGGGCTGGTTGAGGGTCCTGGCCAGGATGGCTTTGCGCTCTGCGCCCCTCTGGCTCTTGGTGCTGCTGGCGGTCACCCTATGGGATAGCTACGTTGGTGAGTCTCTTTGGGGCCTTTCGGGAGTTCCGGCCCCTTTTTCTTCCAGGGGCTCTTTCTCTCTGTTCCCCCCAAAAGTTTATTCCCAGAAATAGAGTCCTGATTCGGTCCTCTTTCCAGTCCGCTCCCCTTCCCCCCTCTGGCCACTTTGAGATTGGGATGGGGCACTGCTACTGCCTCTCCTCCCCCATCCAGGAGAGCCCCTCTGGGAACAGGACAAGGGTGGACCCTCCAGATGTCAGTCAAGTCTACCTGGGCGCCCCCAAGTGCAGTTCCTTCCCTCTCCCAAAGGGGCGATTGTCGGAAAGTGGCGTTTGCAGGGGATCAGGGCAGTTCACGAACTTCCTGGCTACCTTAGCCCAACCCCTCCACCTGGGTCGCCTTTCCTGCCTTTGAGGGGGCTTTGGGGCTCTTTGGGGCTTCCGGTGCTGGGAGGACCTGGCTGGTTTCTCCAATCGGATCCGTGTCTTGCCAGATTCTGATGCAGTGGAGCGATGGGGCGAAGGTTGTCCTGTGAAGATTCCTCCTTCCTGATTGTCACTTTCTCTTCATCCCCACCATCACCTGGTGGTCCTAAACCCCCAACATCCCCAGAGCTTTTTTCCTGGGACAGGAAGAGATTTACCTCCCAAGAGGTTCCTTCTTCCATTTCAGAAGCTCCCGACATGGGGCAGTTTGCAAAATTAAAAAAAATATTTATAATATATAATTATTCCTTAGCAATCAGGAATTGGAGGTGCTGTTTGCTCTGAGAAATTATCAATATAGCAACTTTTCAAAATATATTGTAAAAATTGGCAGGAATTTAAGGATTAAATAAACTGGCTTGGAGGTAAAAGAAAAGAGAAGCAACTCTGGATGGTGACCATGAAATGAACCTCTTGCTTAGACACAGACAGGCCCAAATTCACCAGCCGTTCCTGACACATTCACCATTGTGAGGATGCTAAACCTGTGTTGTAGTCACACGTGTCATTTCTGACTTGAGGAGGATTCGTGACTGTGAGGAGGCCCAACCTGAGTTATATTCACACATTTCTCCTCTTAGGCAGACTTCAGACTTCCTCCTCACTGCTGAGCCCCACAGGGGAAGGAAGCTGGTTCTGGATCACGGAGAGTCCGATGCCCACTCCTTCTGTTAGAGAACAGCTCTGATCCCTTTTGGATTCTGAAATCTCCCCAGAGCAGGAAGTGGATCTGGGGATCCCGCTCCCCAAAAGCTCTGAGAAGCCCCTGCGATTGTGGAGAGAAACAGGAAGAAGGAGGCCCAGGCCTTTGCCTTGGACTGGGAAGGATTGGGAGGCCATACTGGAGGGAATGGGCAGTGGGACTACAGGTAGTCCTCGACTTACAACAGTTCATTTAGTGACCAAAGTTCAAATGTCATTGAAAAAAGTGACAGTATGACCATTTTTCATACTTATGACCGTTTTAGCTTCCTCATCGTCACAATGTCAAGATTTGGATGCTGGGCAACTGGTTCATATTTATGACGGTTGCAGTCTCCCCATATCACATGAGTCCCTTTTGCAGCATTCTGACAAGCAAAGTCCATGGAGAAGCCAGATTCACTTAACAACCAGGTTATTCATTTAACAACTGCAACAATTCATTTAACAGCTGTAGCAAGAATTTTTTTAAAATGGAGCAAAAAAACTCACTCAACAAATGTCTCACTTAGCAACAAACAATGTGGAACAATGGTCATAAGTCGAGGACTACCTGTATTTATGTCTCTGGGCTTTGGAGGTCCTGCCCTTTTGTATGCAGACCCAGATTCTGCCCAATGAAATCCCATGAACGATCCTGAAATTTATCTTTAAAATTTTGATGCCCTGGAAGAATTTCTGATCTGAAGAGCTTCCAGAATGGACACCAAAAAGGGGCCTTGGGGATTTTCCTGGTTAATCAATTTCCCAGCAGCATTTTATTCATTTCATTTTCTTTTGATTCTTTTAAGCCTCTTGGAAGCTGTTGTTTTTCTGTTCTTTGGGCAGCCTTAGAGTGTCTTCCGGGTTTGTATTTTGACAATGGAAAATAAACGGTGACTTAATGTGATTTTTTTTGTCATTGTTAGAAAAGTTTCATGTCTTGTGAATTGAGCCCGTCCTCCAAGGAAGGGCTGGAAAATCTCTGATGATCCTCAGTCAGGAGTTTGCATGATGGAAACTGAAATAATTTTCTGTGTTTAATCTTTGGTTCACCAGAGGGGCTTTAAAAGTGACAGGACCCTCCCCACAGAGGATGAGTTCAGGGAGAGGACCCCAGCTGAGCCCCCCCCCCCCCAAAATGGGTGTTTTCAGCAGGAACTCCCAATCAGTCCCAGTGGGGGCAGCGGGTGTGGGCAGGGTGGAGAGCAGTGGTGGAATTCAAAAATTTTTACTACCGGTTCTTTGGGCATGGCTTAGTGGGCATGGTATGGGAAGGATACTTTAAAATCTCCAGTCAGAGCTGGTATTTGCCGGTTCTCCAAACTACTCAAAATTTCTGCTACTAGTTCTCCAGAACTTGTCAGAACCTGCTGAATGCCACTTCTGGTGGAGAGGCCCCCGGGGTTTCTATAGGCTGAGGGGAATTAGAATAGAATAGAATAACAGAGTGGGAAGGGACCTTGGAGGTCTTCTAGTCCAACCCCAACCTCTAGACTCGACTACTGCAATGCTCTCTATATGGGGCTGCCCTTGCATGTCATACAGAGGCTTCAGCTGGTGCAGAATGCGGCCACGTGGGTAGTAATGGGAGCGTCCCAATTCTCCTATATTATGCCCCTCCTGTGCAACCTGCATTGGCTGCCAGTTGCTCTCTGTGTAAGATTGAAGGTGCTGGTAACAACTTATAAAGCCCTATATGGCTTGGGTCCGGGGTACTTGCAAGAACGTCTCCTGCTGTTGACGAACACTCATTGCCCAGTGCGCTCCCACAGACGGGGCCTCCTGGGGAGGCCGTTAGCTAAACACTGTAGGTTGGCGGTCCCTAGGGGGAGGGCCTTCTCTGTGGGAGCGCCCACCCTCTGCAACCAACTTCCCCTTGAATTGCGCCTATGGGAAAGCTGTGTTGGTGAGTCCCTTTGGGGCCTTTGGGGGGATCCGGCCCCTTTTTCTTCCAGGGAATCTTTCTCTCTCTGCCCCCCCAAAGTTTATTCCCAGAAATAGAATGCTGATTCGGTCCTCTTTCCAGTCCGCTCCCCTTCCCCCCTCTGGCCACTTAGAGATTAGGATGGGACTCTGCTGCTGCCTCTCCTCCCCCCCTCCAGGAGAGCCCCCCTGGGAACAGGAGAAGGGTGGCCCCTCCAGATGTCAGTCAAGTCTACCTGGGTATCCCCCAAGCGCAGTTCTTTCCCTCCCCCGAAGTGGAGATTGTCGGAAAGTGCCATTTTCAGGGGATCAGGTCTGTCTTCGCCCAACCCCTCCACCTGGATCCTCTTTCCTGCCTTTGCAGGGGCTTTGGGGCTCTTTGTGGCTTCTGGTGCTGGGAGGCCCCGGCTGGTTTCTCTAATCGGATCCGTGTCTTGGCAGATGCTGGTGCAGTTTGTCCTGTGAATGTAGCAGGATGAGAGTCTGGAGAGAAGCACTTCTTAATAATCTTCTTAAAGATTCCCCCTTCCTGATTGTGACTTTCTCCTGATCCCCACCCAGTGGTCCTAAACCTCCAATATCCCCAGAGCTTTTTTGTGCGACAGGCAGAGATTTGCCTCCCAAGAGGTTCCTTCTTCCATTTCAGAAGCTCCTGACATGGGGCAGTTTGCAAAATATTTAAAATATTTACAATGTATTATTATTCTTTAGTAATCAGGAACTTGGGGTGTTCCTGGCTGTTTGATCTGAGAAATTATCAATATAGCAACTTCTCGAAAGACATTTTTAAAAATTGGCAGAAACTTAATGATTAAATAAGTTGTTTTGGAGGTAAAAGGAGAGAAGCAACTCTGGATGGTGGCCATGAAATGAACCACTTGCTTGGACACAGACTGGCCCAAGCTCACCAGCCGTTCCTGACACATTCATCATTGTGAGGAAGCCCAACCTGAGTTGCATTCACACGTTTCTCCTCTCAGGCAGATTTCAGACTTCCTCCTCACTGCTGAGCCCCACAAGGGAAGGAAACCTGTTCTTCTGGATCTAGGAGTATCCGATCCCTCCTCCTTCTGTTAGAGAAAAGCTCTGATCCCTTTTGGATTCTGAAATCTCCCCAGAGCAGGAAGTGGATCTGGGATCCCTCTCCCCAAAAGCTCTGAGAAGCCCCTGGGATTGTGGGGAGGAGCAGGAAGAAGGAGGCCCAGGCCTTTGCCTTGGACTCGGAAGGACTGGGGGGCCATACTGGAGGGAATGGGCAGCAGGACTGTTTATTTCTCTGGGCTGTGCAAGTCTTTCCTTTTTCTGGGCAGATGCAGGTTCTGCCCAAATAAGTCCTTGTGAATGACCCTGAAAATGCTCTTTAAAATCTTTGGTGGCCTGGAAGAATTTCTCATCTGAAGAGCTTTCAGAATGGACAACAAAAAGGGGCCTTGGGGATCTTCCAGCTTAACTGCAGCATTTTATTCATTTTAGTTTCTTTTGATTCTTTTAACCTGCTTAGAAGCTGCTTTTTTCTGTTCATTGAGCAGCCTTAGAGTCTCTTATGTCTTTGTATTTTGACAATGGAAAATAACCGGTGAGTAAATGGTGATTTGTTGGGGGTCATTGTTAGTAAAATTTGGCATGTTTTATGTCTTGTGAATTTACTCTGTCCTCTAAGGAAGGACTGAAAATACTTTGATGTTCCTCGGTCAGGAGTTTACATGACAGAAACTGAAATAATTTTGTATGTATCTTGGATTCATCAGAGGAGCTTTAAAGGTGACAGGACCCTCCCCACAGAGGCTGGGTTTAGGGAGAGGAGCCCAGCTGAGTCCCATACCCACCCAACATGGTTGGTCTCTGTAGGAATGCCCAAGAAGCCTCAGTTTGGGAAGCGGGTGAGTCCCACAGGTTTTGGGAGGGGGGTGAGGAGAATTCTGGGAGTTGAAGTCCACACTGAAGTCCAAATGGCTGAGTTAGAGAGGAACTGAGTTAAGCCTTGAGAGTCTCAGCTGATGGGGAGCTGAAATCTCCGAGAGCTTCTGCACCGGAGACAAATTCCTTGTGTGTCCAATCACACTTGACCAATAAATAATTCTACTCTATTCCATTCTGTATTCTATTTTATTCCTATTTCTATTCCATTCCATTCCATATCCTATTTTATACTTATTCCCATCCCTATCCCTATTGTCACCGTGCTCCCGAGTCGGCTGAGGGGCATTTCTGCCTTTCTCATCAGCATCAAAAGAGGAAAAGTTTCAGTGAGATTCAGAATAAATGTGGTGCTTTTCAAGCACCTGGGAATTATGACTTCAGACCCTCATTGGGTTGCTGAAATTCTTTATTCTCTCTTGGGATAATCACAGATTTTTTTGTGGCATAGCAAAAGCACCAGCGCTTAGACTTATTGTCAAGCCCAAAATTGACATAAGTGTAGCCATTTAGTCTTAGTATATATGCTTTTTCTTACTTTCTCTGTGGCAGTCATGGGGGGAAGGGTGTTGGGCTTGCCACATTCCTAAGTGGGGAGGAGTGGTGATAAAGAGAGTTGTTTTGGCTAGGTGGTCTTTCTTCCCATGGGAAACGAGCTGTCCGTGTTTAGGCCCCTTGAGGTGGAGATTTATGACATCAAGCAACATTGAATTACTTCTATTGGAGAATGTGACTTTTGGGGGTTGTTTCTACCTTTTAATATTGTGGGGTAATTCCGGGTTGTGTCAGATCCAGAATTACCATGGACTTTGCCACTTTGATGCTTTCCTAAATAAAAGAATTTGTCTTGGAAGATGGACTTTGTTCTTTTCTTTTTAAATGGATTTCATCACTTGGAAACCTGACATTATTCTGGATCTCACAAAAACCATAATCCCTGAGAAGGGTTATTATTCAGGGTCCTGAGCTCTGGCTGCTTACTGGAGTTTTTGGTAACAGTAAAGACTCAGGGAAGATGGCAGAAGGAGGGGATCCAGGGATACCGGAACGTGAGTGCAAACTCTGCGGGGGACCTTGTGTTAAGTTGCTGGCTGAGCAGCAAGCCTCCCAAAGAATTCCCCAGGAGACCATCAGAGTAACGGTGGTCATGGAGGACATTGCCTGCCAACTGGGAGCCTGCCTGAAATCTCAGACTGAGTGGTCTGGAAGCACAAGTATCCAGCGGATGGAAGGAGACCTGCTTGGCCAAGCAACCCTTCCTAACCCACTCATTGATCGGCTGTTAACGGCAGCAAGGGAGCCACGATCTTAGAGTGGAGAGCTGCAACGGGACCCACAGGACTGAGGGGAGACCACAATGAGCCGGCTGAATGGCAATACCAAACGGTAGTGTGTAGTGAAACCTTCGAGGATCTACTTGACCAGCTGGAACAGCTTGTGATTGGATGTGAAGGCAGGGGCCGGCAAAGGAGGCAAATTCTCCCCCAGAGAGATCGTGAAACCAGAGCTTCCAGCCCATCAACTTTCGGGTTAAGCCAGTTGTTGAGAGAATATTCTCCTCTCAGAAGAGGGCGATCTACCGCTGCAGGAGACCTTCCACCTACATATCGTTCGCCTCCGAGAATGGAACGCAGAGGGGTGAGTAGGAGGGGGAGTCCACAAAGAATCCATCGAGGAATGAGCCCTCCCCTCCCCACCTTGTTTACCTCCAGCTGACCAAATCCTTCCAGGATGGGCATTTTATTCAGGCAGAGGATGGGTTCGGGAACAAACTCAAATGAGGCCAGCCCCACCTCCCCCACCACAACCAGCTCTGCGTGCAAATGCCCCAACACCTTTTAAAACCTTTTAAAACCATGTTTGATGGGACGGCAAGTAAACTTGCATTTTTCCTGAATAGAGCATGGTCTTACATCGAAAGACATGGAAATGAATTCCACAATGAGGCAGAACTAGTCTTATTCTTTGGAGACAATCTGGAGAAACAGCATCTGAATGGTTCACCGAGCTCAATGATGAAGGAGCCCCAAACTAAATAATGTGGATGACTTCCTAAGAGAGCTCCGTTTACATTTTGAGGATTCTTCCCCAGCACAAGAAGCAGAAGCTGAAATAAAAAGCATCAGGCAGAAGGGTAGACCTGCCAAGGATTTAGTGCTTGAGTTCAGACGCCTGGCCACTAATCTCAGGCATTGGTCTCATAGATTACTTGTGCACTATTTCCAAGAAAGCCTGGATGTGGAGTTGCTAAAAATCTGCCTGTGCCATGGGTTGCCTGAAGATAGAATCTATGAGTGGTGCAGGATGGCCATAAGAATGGACAACACGCTCAGACAGCACAGGAAGAGCAATGCTGAAAAACAACCAAAAAGGCAATTCACATGACACTTCATTTCCACGCCAAGGGGAAGGACATCAAACAGCAGCCCCCCAACCTCCATGAAATGTTTCTGTTGTGGTCAGCAAGGGCATCAAGCATCAGAATGCTTAGCACCAGCTCCAGTATCTCAAGGGAGAGCACCTGCTCCCCCTAAATGGAAAAAGGCACCTAGAAAACCTCCTGAAAAAAGCAAATTTGTGTGCCAAGCCATTGAGGTCCCCAACCCCCATCAAACAACAGGGGAGGGAACTCTGGCAGCAGGACCCCTCCCTCCGGTCCCAACCAGGTCTCCATAATGCAAGCCAGGTCCGCGGCCTCCTCCTCAATCAACTCATAGAGGAGGGGAACTTTATTCACCACAGACCTGGCGTTCACGTACACCAACCTCAGCCCAGGGATCACACTTCCCATACCCCCAGAGGAGTGGGCGAAAACAGGAGGGTCGGAGCGCGCCACCGCTCGAAGATAGTGGGGGCACACTCCCAGACTACGATATGGCCCTCCGTTTCTCCATCTCCTGCCATTCCCAATCGCCCTGGGGATTGCAATCCCCACCCCGTTCCCCAAGGTCCCGGAGCCCCACCCACCTGTCCTCCCCACACCGCGACCCTCTCCCAACCTGGACTGAACTTGGGGCTGATTTGGCGGAACCCCCCAAGTTCCCTCCCAAACCGACAACCCACCCCATTCCCTAGCCCCTTTAAACCTTTAATTAAAAAGACTCCCCTTACGACCCCGTTTAAAACTAAACCCCTTGGTTACGCCATGCCACCTCTCGGGATCCCAGGATCTGTCATCAAGGTAGGCTTTTGCTAGTCTGGCGGGCCACTTCAGGGACAGGGGGACATTCCCCAGGGCCCGCAACTCCACTGATTAATAAGTCCGTATCCTCATAAAAGGGTAAAATAACCCACAAATGGGGTTGGGCAATAAAACAAAGCCAGATGGTAGAGTCCTCATGTCCAGGCTCAAGCCCCAGTGTCACTGTTTCCCACCCCACAGCCCTCTCATGGCCAGTCAGTGGGGGGACCAGAGTCCAATAAAGGTCCAACCACCACTCTCTCACCACGGTGATAAACTCCAACACCAGGTTGAAGAAACAGTCTCTGCTGCCCTCTCACTGCAGCAGGCTGAAACAAACAAAAAAAAAACCCATTGCCCTCACACCACAGTGGGGGTACAACCCCATCGGCCCAAACAGAAGAAACAGATGGGGCAAAAGGGTCAAAGATAGTGGTCATCTGGCAGCTTCTAGACAGCATCTGGCAATGGCTGCAGCAGAGTCACCAGGCAGCAGACAGCCAACAGCAAATAGCCAGCCGGCAGCAGGGCCCAGGCAGCAGATGACAAACAGATGACAAACAATAGGCCAGCATACAGCCAGCAGCAGAAAGGTCAGCCCACAGCCAACAGCCAACAAACCTGGCTTGGATGCGGCTGGCAGCTCACAACTTACTCCGCCGAGCTGCCCTAGGCCACGAATACAGGCCTCAGATCTCCCAGAGGCCTCAGTACTTCCAGAGTGTCTCAGGCCCACAGTTCTTCCGAGGGGGTCTCAGGACTGCAGTTCTTCCGGGGGGGGGCTCGGAACTGCTGGGGGCTCCCCCACAATGCGCTCGCCGCCCCCTGCCAGGCATGATGGTTCTGGAGGGCCTCGGGACTGCAGGGGCTCCAACAACAACACGCTCTCCGCCCTCTGCCCAGTCTTCTTACAGCCCACCCACTCTTGCCGTCGTCCTCGACTGCCCTCATCGCTGCTGGGGCCGGCGCTGCCGCCTGAGCTGCCATCACCACCACCAGATGCCAGATGCCGACCACACACACCAACACCTCACCGGTCGCCTCCGTCTACCGTCGGGCCCAAAGGACCCGCCGAACCCCCAGGTAGCAAATCCAGGGGGTCGGGCAGCAAGACGGAGCCCTCTGCCCCCTCAAATGGCCCAAAACCCAACCCCCCATGGCGATCACAGACTGCAGACTGCCATTTCCCAGACATGCGATATAGGATAGAACAGTATCATTGGCTGATCAACCCCCAAGGATTCCCAAAATCCCAATCTAGTACCGTGATCTGGTTCAAGTTTTCAGTGAGGAAGAATGCAATGTGCTACCCCCCCCATCGCAACACTGACTGTGCCATAGAATTTATAGAGGGGGCGAAATTACCAAAACCAAAAATGTACTCCATGACTCCTAAGGAAATGAAGGAGCTACGAAACTAGACACAAACCTAGCCAGAGGCTTCATCCAACCTGCAAAATCCAGAGTGGCTGCCCCTGTACTATTTAAAGAAAAAAAAGATGGGGGAGTTGTGTATTGATTTCAAGGGGCTAAATTGCATGAGTATTC
The DNA here is from genome assembly GCA_009733165.1 of Naja naja. Classification (NCBI taxonomy): domain Eukaryota; kingdom Metazoa; phylum Chordata; class Lepidosauria; order Squamata; family Elapidae; genus Naja; species Naja naja. Next base: position 4,512 of record SOZL01001854.1, on the reverse strand, counting down.
ACAACACATACCCTCTACCTCTCATGAAGGACATGTTAGGACACAGCGAAAGGGAAAGTGTTTACCAAATTAGGTCTCTGTGAAGTGTATTACAGAATCTGCATCAGAGAAGGAGATGAATGGAAGACTGCTTTCAACAACCCCTTAGGCAGTTTTCAGTTCAGAGTAATGCCATTTGGATTACAAGGAGCCCTAGGAGTCTTCATGCAGCTCATAAATGAAGTCTTACATCAATATTTGTATAAAGGGGTCCTGGTCTACTTGGTTGACACTCTCATTTACAATGAAACTCTAGAAGAACACATCAAGTTAGTGAGAAAAGTATTTAAAAGTGTCAGGGCCTAAAAAAAACAGGATCTCTCTCTGGGCCTGTGCTCTCCTCTTTTGGAGATTGTATAACTTTTGCATCATTTATGCTTTGACATTTTGGTAGCAGAGGATGGTTGGCTTTATGATGTTTTTCTTTGCTGGTTGCTTTGATAACAAGTGTTTAGGTTTTTAGTCAGTTAGTTCACAACATCCGAGGAAGTTGCAAGATGCAAGATGCCTCGCAGGAAAGTAAAAACTAAACAAAGGGCTCAGTCGAAGGAAGATTTATCACTTTCTGAAATAACTAAGGAGGCTGCTCGGAGAATTATGGACTGGCTTGCAGCCTGGCAGACTCCTCCACTTGCTTCTGCTACGCATTTGGACGAAGCTGCCATGGGAGGAGAACAAGAGATCAGGTCCATAACATCTTCTGTTTATGATGCATGCTCCCACGCTACTGCCCAAGAAAAAGCTCAGCCTGAGAAAACAAAAGCCCAAGAATATGAAAAGCTTGGTGCTAAGCCTAAAGTTTTACAGTCAGCTGAGCATTCTTCACCCAAAGAGAAAGGTGAAATTCATTATTCTCCATTGAGTCCCAAGCAGACGATGCGTCAGAAAGCTGTGCAAGATTATCTTCAACACACTGAAGTTTTTGAACAAAGCCTACAGCAGGCTAAAGCCTTTGCATCCTCCCTTCAGCCAGATAAGGGTGTTGTTCAAGTTCCTGAGCCCTCCATCTTGTCTTTTTCATCGAAGCCAAGGGACCACCCACAAGTTGGTCACGAGGGTGTGGTGGCAGACCAATCAGAGCAGAGAGCTTTGCCTACATCACAGCTATCTCGTGATCTGCCTTGTGATGCTGACTCTGCTGAAACAGCAAGAGCTTCTGCGATTTCTAATGTTGTAGCACCATCTGCTGGCGAATTGCATGCAATACAAGAACAATTACAAAATTTACAAAGATCTTTTTCAATGATGTCAATGAGTCATTCCTTTTTACAAGCTGCCACACCACCTCCAGCTGTTGCTCCAGCTATGCAAATGCCTCCTGTGGCTTCCCAAATTGCACCAGCTTTACTTCCTATTGATATAGCTGCTATAAAAATTCCTCAAATGCAGCAAATGCAAATGCCAGCACCCCCAGCAGGCCAAATTAATGTTGCTCAAATACCAATGGCAGCTCAACAACAAGTCCACATGCAGCCACAGGTTTGACTAGCAATGGCACAGCCACAAATGCCTTTAGCAGGTCAACCAGTGCCAGCACCAGTGCCAGCACCAGTGCCAGCTCCAGCGCCCCCTGGTGTCCAAGCACACATTGCTCAACCAGCGCAAGTTATACATGTTCCTATTCAACAATCTTCTATCACCTCACTGACTGGTGATTCAAAATTAAAGTGCTCAGGACAAAATTTCAAGACTTGGGTCAGTGAAGTTGGCATTTTACTTCGTAGTGAAGGTACCCACTGTATGGTGTTTAATCCTCCACCACAACCTTAGCCTCCCGAAATAAGAGAATTGGATACTAAACCATGCACAACATTATTGATGTCAATGGACACTGAACTGCAGATTATTTTTCCACCTGATGCAATTGCCCAACAAATTTGGGCTCAATTAGAAGCATGTTACCGGCCTATTTCAATTGAATCTACATGTTTGCTCTTAACTGAATTTCATGGTTTGAAATTAAAACCTGGTGAAACTATTGGAGAACATTTAACTAAAATGAAAGGAAAGAGAAAAGAACTTGCTGAACAAGGTTATGCTGTGGATGATTTTCAAATGATCAGTGTTATTATTAACTCATAGAATTATGAATGGAAAGATGCCATTTCAAAGATTAATCAAGTGCCTATTGCTCAGCACACAGTTGATCATGTATGCAGAATTTTAACCGAAGAAGAAGCACTCATGCAAGCCATGCCACATTTGAGAGGACCACCTGCATCAAGAGCTCCAGTGACGCGTCCCTTCTGAGGAAGAGCCTCCATTCCAAGGATGCCAAGATGTTACATCTGCGATCGTGTGGGACATGCCACCACCCGGGATTGTCCCCGATGATCTCCAGCACCCGCCACGTACCAGCCCAGAGGAACAGATTCCAGAGGCAGGGGCAGAGGCGGAATTTTTGTTAATAAAAATAACCAACCTAACTGACTACATTACTGGCTGTGATGGGAGTGTCCCGATTATCCCATATTACACCCCTCCTGCGTGACCTGCATTGGCTGCCGGTTGCTTTCCATGTGAGATTCAAGGTGCTGGTAACAACTTACAAAGCCCTATATGGCTTGGGTCCGGGGTACTTGCAGGAACGTCTCCTGCCGTTGACAAATACCAATCGCTGAGTGCGCGCCCACAGGCGGGGCCTCCTGGGGGTACCGTCAGCTAAACATTGTAGGCTGGCGGCCCCTAGGGGGAGGGCCTTTTATGTGGGAGCGCCCACCCTCTGGAACCAACTCCCCCTTGAATTGCGTCTGGCCCCTAATCTCCTTTCCTTCCGCCGCGACCTTAAAACATGGTTATTTTTACAATCCAGCCTGGACTGACAGGGGATCGGGATTTTAATTTGAACGTTTATTTGGCACTAATTTAATATTTTAAAAATCATTTTAACTTTTGTATTGCCTGTTTTTTTATGTCGCGCCCTGAGTCCTTCGGAGAGGAAACTTATAAATCCAAATAAACTGAAACTGAAACTGAAACCGGCAGTTAAGCACACACAGGCATACAAAGGAAGTTACAGGAAGTGAAGAAAAAAGGAAACTCTTGTTTCAAGCATGCACAGTAAATCAGACATCACAAGACAGTCTTATCTCATGTTGCTATAGAGACAAGATAACAATGTTCTAGCAGGCTCTGGTTAATTGCCTGCAAACCTTAGTCTAGACCAGGGGTGGGCAAACTTTTTGACTCAAGGGCCACAATGGGTTCTTAAACTGGACTGGAGGGCCGGAACAAAAGCATGGATGGAGTGTTTGTGTGAACTAATATAAATTCAAAGTTAGATTACTTCACGTAGCCTTCTGGGAGAGCAAGAGAACCCTCCACTCTTTTGGCTCTGCGGGCCGGATAGAACAGCCGAACGGGGTGGTCCCAGAATTATAAAATGACAATGTCAACTGCTTATAAAGAAAATTTGTATAAGATGTTTTACAGGTGGCACTTACCCCAAAGAATTGCAAGAATGTTTAAGAATAAATCGGATAAATGTTGGAAATGTCATCAGATACCTGGATCATATTACCATACTACCTCCCACTGCGGTGAGAGGGCAATGGGAGGATGTGATTTTTCCCTGCAGTGTGAGTGCAGGTATTCAGGTTTTTTTACCGCAAGTCACTATGGTGGCAGCACAGTGACTTGTTTACTTGACTCTAACTGTCGGCAGCTGTGAGAGAGTTGCTGATTGCGGATTATCTCCTGATCATCATTATAGTCCGTCTCCTATTGTATCTCCATCTCTACAATTTTTCTTCCATCTAACCAGCTGCCCCCTGTCCTGCCTAAGATGTACATGTCATGCCTGCCTACTCTCCAGCAGACTTATGGGCCTCCAGATGGTTCCCCAGTCTGTGGAATGGCCCTGCACTTTATCAAGAGCTTTCCTTAATGATGGATCTTGGGATCCCGAGAGGTGGCATGCTGCAGTTAGTGGGCCAAATTCCAAATTTAGGAGGAAGGAAACTTTTAAAATTTTTAGTGTCTTAAGGGGTTAGGGAGGTTAATGGGTCTTCTTGCAGCCGGTTCGTGGTGGTGGGGTGGAGGTTGGGGGGCCTGTGGGGCTCCGGGGGACTGAGTGGGGGCACGATTCCCAGGGTGGTTGGGGTTGGCAGCAGACCGAGGCATAGGGCCATATCATGTGCTGGGAGCGGCACCGCCATACGTCAGCGTCACTGGCTCGACCCTATGACCTCCTCCCAGGGGAGTTGGGGTGGGACCCTGGGCTCAGACTGGTGTATTTTAATGCCAGGTCGTGGCCATCAATCTGTCCTCCTCCATGAGATCATTGAGGAGGAGGCTGCGGACCTGGCTTGCATCACCGAGACCTGGTTGGGCCCAGAGGGAGGTGTCCCTCTGGTTGAATTATGCCCTCCAGGTTTTCGGTTGTGCACGGCAGGCCCAGGGTAGGGGAGGTGGTGGGGTGGCTGTGGTTATTAGGGAGACCTTGCTTCCAAGGAGTCACTATCCCAGAGATAG
>SOZL01001853.1:0-33080 GCA_009733165.1 Naja naja | reverse complement strand
CACTCACCAGAACCTGCTCCCCCCTTTTGTCACTCCTCCAAAGCAATTTAGGTCCATTTAGGACCTCCTGGCAGCTTGGTTTCAGCACGTCTCACAGAATCCCATGAGGCGTGGTTGTCTAAGCTGCGGTTTCCGCCCCGCCTCCCACCTGTTGCTTGAAGCGAAGATACCAAACTCTTGGACAGAAACATATATTACTCTCATACCAAAAGAGGACTCAGACCTACAACAGATTAAAAACTATAGACCAATATCGTTATTGAATGCAGACTATAAAATATTTGCATCTATAATAGCAGAAAGGCTGAAGAGATTTTTAAATGAATTTATACACCCAGACCAAAATGGATTTTTACCTAAGAGAAAGATCAAAGACAATATGAGAATAATACTGGACACACTGGAATATTACGAAGTACACCCAGAGAAGCAAATGGTGTTGATCTTCCTAGAGACACAGAAGGCCTTTGACAACATGAGCTGGCAATTCATGTTGGCACAACTAAAAGAAATGGACTTTGGGGAGAGATTTATTAAAATGGTTGCAGCAATATATCATAAACAAACGGCAAAAGTGATGGTAAATGGTGATATGACAGCAAATGTGAATATTAAGAAGGGTACAAGACAGGGATGCCCCTTGTCACCATTGCTATTTGTTCTGACCTTGGAAGTATTAAATAGAAATAGAGCTGAATTGGGAATTCATGCAATTCAGGCATTATCTAAAATTGGAGCTTCATGCAATTCAGGCATTATCTAAATTGAGCTTATAACTACTGGCAAAATTAATGAAATGGAGACTGATAGACTACCCAAATTATGCCTTACTAGAGCAAATCCAAACTACAATCACAAAGCCCGGATCACCAACTAACAAATTTCAGGTGAAGCTGTGCCTTCCTGTCTCTCAGTAACAGGAGAACAATCCAAAAAGAGTTGCCCAAAGAATTAAGGATATAGAAGCACAAACTGACATAGCTATCCTTAGTAAGGTGGGTAACTTGAAATGGCTGAGTAAATACAAATGTACTTTTCAAGTAGACAGTTACTTGAAGTTACAACTCCCAAAATAGCTTAGGGAGATATTTACAAGAGCGAGATTCGAACAGCTTGACACAATGGTCAGATACGGGAGATTTCATGCTATACCGTACAATGAGCATCTCTGCATTTGCATTATATATGACTGTTGCATATATAAGAGGGTGAGAGACAAGTATCTTGATCTATATACCAGATGAATGACCCATTGGGATCCCCATATCAAAATAACTTACCTTATGTCCGCCAGAACTTGAAAATAACATTTAACGTAGCACAGTACTTAAACAAAATGATCCGTTGAGATCTGCATATGGGACTGATTGGGGTGGATTGTAGGCGACTCAAGTATGATGCTGTCATATTTTATCTATATCTTAAATTATTCTACATTATTACAACTTCATTTTAGATTGTATTTTATTTTTATTTTATCTAAATTGTATTTTATTCTGATTCCATTTTAAATTGTATTTTATCCAATTCCATTTTAAATTGTATTTTACTAAATTTCATTCTGAATTGTTTTTATCAAATTTTAACAACAATAGAAATATTACACAGGATAGAGAGATAAAGGGAATGGAAATAAAAAAGGAAGAGTATAATCTACAGGCATTTGCAGATGATCTAGTTTTTATCTTAGAAGATCCACTGGAAACAGGACCTAAACTGTTAGGGAAAATAGAAAAATATGGTGAAGTGGCAGGTCTGAAAATGAACAGAGAAAAAACTAAAATGCTAGTGAAGAATATCACAGAAAAACAAAAAAAGGAATTAATAAAGAGATTGGATATTCAGATTACTAAGAAAATAAAATACTTAGGGATGCTGCTAACAGCTAGATGCATAACGATTAAGGAAGATAATTATCAGAAAGTATTGCAACAAATCATGATAGAACTGGAAAAGTGGGAAGGTTTGCAACCATCACTTATAGGAAGAGTAGCAACAATCAAAATGAATATACTTCCAAGGTTAATATATCTATTTCATACACTCCAGATAAAGTTGGGGGGGGAAATATTTTGAGGATCTCAATAAAATAATACTGAAATTTATCTGGCAAGGGAAAAAAGCAAGAATTAGCTTTAAAATGTTACAGGTTGCAAGAACGAAAGGGGGTTTTGGATTACCTAACTGGGAGCTATATTACCAAGCTGCGGCATTATCATGGATGAAAGAATGGATAGTATTAAGGAATACAAGATGGTTGACTCTGGAAGGGCATGATTTACAACTGGGTTGGCATGCATTTTTATGGTATGGGAAAAATAAGATACATGGTTACTTTCAGAGACACTATATAAGAAATGCTCTACTGTTAATATGGGAGAAAACTAGAGAACAGCACTATTTGAAAGTACCAGTCTGGCTTTCTACAATTGAAGCACTTAACCATCCGAACACTTTTAATATGAGAAATATTGTAAGATATAAGGATAAATGAAAGGGGTGAGCTTAAAACCAAACAAGAATTGGGCGAACAAGGGATAGATATGATCTGGTCTTCATACTTGCAAATACAGTTGAGATATGAAAAAGATGTTAAAACATATGGCTTATATAAAGAATTGACAGAATTGGATAAGATACTAACAGGAACAGAAAAAAGGCTGATTAAAAAACTGTATAGTTTTTTATTGGGCATTAAACTAGAAGAGGAACAAGTGAAGGAGACAATGATAGCATGGGCAAAGAATTTTGGTTATACAATAGCACTTGATGACTGGCAGAAACTATGGGATAGAAATTATAACGTAAAAATGTCAACCGCATACAAAGAGAACCTATACAAAATGTTTTATAGATGGCATTTTGCATCAGCAAAGTTGGTGAAGATGTTTAAAGAGAAATCAGCGAAATGTTGGAAATGTTGCCAAACACCTGGCACAAACTACCATATGTGGTGGACATGTGATGAAGCTAAACCATATTGGACAAAAATATGTTCATGGATGGAAAAGATGATACAACAGCTTATTGATTTAAAACCTGAAATATTCCTGTTGGGGATCTTACCTGAAACTTACAGTAAAGAAAATGTATATTTGATTATTCATGTGATAACTGCAGCGAGAATTGTATTTGCTCAAAATTGAAAAAGGGAACAGACTTCTACTGAAGAAAATGTGATTAGGAAAATACTAGAATGTGCAGAAATGAATAGATTAACACTTGTAATTAAAGAAAGAGAACAAACTGAATATTATAAGGTATGGGAATTATTTTATCAATGGTTAAAGAAGAAATATGAAAGCTAGATATAATTAATGGATTAGTTAAGAATGTTGAAGGATAATAGATATTTTTAATAGAAAAAGATGCAAAGTCTAAAAAGCTTAGGTGACCAAACATGGCTTCCCTTGGCTTCTCTCTCTTTACTATAGAGAGAGCATTCCATTAGAGGCTGTTGGTCTGGGTAAGTAGTCTTGGCTAGGAAAGATTTTTGTGCCACTACTGGCACAAAATGACATACTCCCTTGGTTTGTTAATTGTATTTCCATTTTAAGTGTTTCTTTTTCAATTAATGAATTGTAATTATGAAAATAGCAGCCATTCTTTTATATACACAATGCAACATCTTTTTTATAGACTGTCATTTTCAAATCCACTTTCAGTTCCATCTCAGTCTTGTCTGGTGAAACTTGTTCCTCTTCCATAACATCTTTTATGTCAGCATTCCAGGGAACATCCATTCCTGTCAGTAACTCCAAGACAAGCATAATCTCAAAATTACTTTTATTAGAATAGCACCTGGCACATCTGTGGAATTCCGAAACTAAAAGTTTCCCAGCTTCCCCACAATGTCCCAACCTACAAACCATCCCCTTTTTACTCATCATCACATCACATGAACCAATCCCAAAGTAAGTTCCAATTCTTTCTGCGCCACACTCTTTAACCTTGAACTATCAAAAGAATTATATTTTGTCTACTAAGAGCTATTCAATTAACATCACCCCCTCCCACTTTCTCCAGCTATGTGGCAGCGATGAATCATGATTCCATAGCTGACAGGTGTCCCCCCTTGAGAAGTTCACCTCCTATAAGAAAATAAAAAACAACCAGGGGTTAATGCAATGTCCTTAACTGCCTCTGCCCCTTCCAAGAGGACCCTTTGGTTTGCTGGGGAATTCCTCGTGGAATTGGGTAACCAATCTATCTGCATGTACATCCCAACTTTTAACCCAAGTAGCATCCAATACAGCGTAACCCTTCCACAATACCAAGTATTGTAATCGTCCTTGGTGTAATCTAGAATCAGGAATTTTCTTGATTTCATAATGTGTCTCACCTTGTATGATTAAAGGTTTACGGGGAGCGATTGGTATTGGACTTATCATTGATGTAACAGCTGGTTTTAATAAACTAGTATGGAACACTGGGTGAATTTTTCCCAATAACGGGGGAAGACTTAATTGAACTGTGACTGGATTGATTATTTTTGAAATCAGAAATGGACCTAAGAATTTTGGCCTCAACTTCTTACTAGGAAGTTTCAATCTAAGATATTTTGTTGACAAATATACTTTGTCTCCTACTTTAAACGGTGGTTGGAGTGATCTATGTTTGTCCACCTGCTTTTTGTAATCCTTAGCAGCTTCAGTCAAAGCTTTTTTTGTATCCTCCCAAACTTTTTTTTAATGAGTTCATCCATTCTGTTACAGACATGGATGTGGGGGGTTCTCTAGGTAATTCTGGCACAGGGACAAATTCCATGCCAGTGCTGATTTGGAATGGAGTCAACCCTGTGCTGCTATGTACTGCATTATTATAAGCAACCTCTGCAAATGATAATAACTCTGCCCAGTTTTCCTGTGGATAATTTACATAGCATCTAATGTATTGTTCCACCATGGCGTTTGTCCTCTCTGCTGCTCCGTTGCATGCTGGATGGAACGCCGAGGATAATCCTTGGGATGACCCAATAAACTTTAAAAACTCCCTCCAGAACTTAGCGGTAAACTGTACCCCTCTGTCTGAGATTATTCTACGAAGTACTCCGTGTAGCCTATAGATATGCTTCACGAACAGTTTCGCAAGCTTTTTGCAGATAGAAGTCCTTTATAAGCTGTAAAGTGGGCCTGCTTAGAGAATAAGTCAATAACAGTCCAAATGATTGTATTTCCTCCACTCTCAGGTAATTCAATGATAAAGTCCATTGCGATTTCTTCTCACAGTTGTGTTGGTTCAGCTACTTGTTGGAGGAGGCCAGGGGGTTTCCCAGTTCTGTGTTTCGTCGTGGCACAAATGGAGCAGCTTTTCACATAGTCCTTGACATCAGGTTTCATTTTTGGCCACCAGAACTGTCTTCTGACTAAATGTAGGGTTTTTAAGAACCTGAAGTGTCCCCATAATTGCGAGTCATGGCTACGCTTTAGTACCATTAGTCTTAGATTTGCGGGTACATAAAGTTTAGTCCCCTTCCAAGCCAGTCCCTCATTCATTGTCAATTCAGTTTGTTGCTTCAGGAACCAGGGATCGGTCAATAGGGCTGCTTTCAACTCAGTTGTCAGTTTGTCTTCCAGGTGTCTGGGGTTGCGGTTGGCTTGGACTCGAGTGGTTACTTGACCTGCCGATTGAGCTTCTGATACCATAGTCTGCACTACTTCCCCTTGGCAACTGTCAAATTGGGGTTTCCTTGACAGGGAGTCTGCCAATATGTTTTTCCCTCCGGGGATATATTTCATGTTGAAGTTGAACCGGTTGAAACATTGAGCCCAGTGGACTTGTTTTGGTGATAGCTTCCAAGGTGTCTTTAGAGCCTCAAGGTTCTTGTGATCAGTCCAGATCTCAAACGGCTCCTTCACTCCTTCTAGGAAATGCCTCCAAGTCAACAAAGCCCATCGTACTGCAAATGCTTCCTTCTCCCAGACCGCCCATCTTCGCTATGTGTCTGTCAGCTTTTTGGACACATAAGCACAAGGCATCAGTCGGTTCTGAGAGTCCTTTTGTAGAAGAATGGCTGCGACCACCACATCACTAGCATTAGCTTGGACTATAAAAGGTCTGGTTGGGTCTGGGTGCTGGAGAATGGGCTCAGCTGAAAAGAGGCGTCTTAAGGTTTCAAAAGCTTTCTGACAGTCCATGGTCCAAGCAAAGGGTTGACTGGGCTTTGGTTTGGTGGGGGAAGGCCCCGTTTTTAATAACTCTGTCAAAGGGAGGGCAACCTCAGCAAAAGAAGGAATAAATTGTCTATAGAGATTGGCAAAACCGAAAAAGCTCTGAAGTTGCTTTAGTATTTTGTGGGGTTGCCAGTCCAGCACAGCTTTCACTTTTCCAGGGTCCATCTCAATTCCCTGGTTGGAGATTCGGTAGCCTAGCTAATCCAGCGACTCCTTGTGGAATTCGCATTTTGACAGTTTTACATATAACTTGGCGGCTAGAAGTTTTTCCAGGACTTGTCTGACCAATTTGACATGTTCCTCAATGGTTTCGCTGAATATAAGGATGTCAGTCAGGTAGACGAGGACCCCCTGGTACAGGTGCGGATGAAACACTTGGTTGATGAGTTGCATAAATACTGTGGGGGGCCCTCTGGAGTCTGAAAGGCATGACTCAGAATTGGAAACTACCCAAAGGGCAGTTGAAGGCAGTTTTCCATTCGTCTCCCTCTTTTATGTGGACTTGGTAGTAAGCTTCTCTCAGATCTAGTTTGGTGAAGACCTTGCCTTTTGATAGGTGGTTTAATAAGTCTTTCATGAGGGGGAGAGGGTACATGTTTTTGATGCACACAGCATTCACGCCCCTAAAATCAACACATCTCAACCCACCATCTTTCTTTTCTTTGAACAGCACTGGGGCAGCCAACCCAGATTTGGCAGGTTCAATGAAACCTCTGTCCAAATTGTTATCGATGTATTTCTTTAATTCAGTCATTTCAGCTGGTGTCATGGAATACATCTTTGGTTTTGGCAGTTTTTTTTTTAAATTATTTATATGTCCTTCTCAAGACTCAGGGCTGCTTACAATTTTTTTTGGAGCACAACCCAATGCGCTCAGCAATAGCCTTCATTCCATTGTATATGCCTGCTTATTACTAAGCAGCATTTTTACAAGGTCAGCTAATTGCCCCCAACAATCTTGGGTCCTCAATTTACCTACCCCGAGAGGATGGAAGGCTGAGTCAACCTTGAGCCTGGTGGGATTCGAGCCTACAGTAATTGTAGACAGCTGGATCTTAAAGGAGGCATTTAACAGCCTGAGCCACCAAAGCTCTTTTTTGCCCCGGGTTCTAGTTCTATGGCACAATCAGTGACTCGATGGGGAGGTAAAACATTACATTCCTCTTCACTGAATGCCTCAGCCAAGTCTCTGTATTGTCTGGGTACTTGGGGAGTACCTGGGAGAAGGTTCAAGGCTGTGGCTGCTGCTTCCATTTTTGGAGCCAGGTCGGGTGGTGTTTCCTTAGTGAGAGGGAGGAGGGGCAGTGGGCCCACCCCAATTATGATTTTTTGGTATCCATCCTCCCACTTGATGGTAGGGGCCCATTTATCTAGCCAAGCAAGTCCCAATATGACAGATTCTGACATTCTTGGAGCCACTATAAAATGTATGAGTTCGCGGTGAGCACCCATCTCCAGTTTGATTAACTCTGTCATTTGCGTGGCCAGGATCTCCCCAATTAATGTCCCATCCACTTGCTCAAATCTGATTGGGTATTTTAGGGGATTAGTTTTTATACCCAATTGTTCAATGATGGGGAGCCCAATAAGGCATCTAAAGCATTCGGTATCTATGACAGGCTCTTCCTACAATCTGGGTTGTGCTGACTCTCCGGGGTTGGGGTTATCTAATTGGGGTTTTAAACGTTAATTCGGCTTAAATGTTTAATATCTTTTTAATTAATTTAATTTATTCACTGTTGTATTTAATTGTAAGCCCAGTCTTCGGAGAGGAGCAGCATATAAGTCAACAAATAAATAAATAAATAAATCCCCTGCCTCCCCTGTGTCAGGCACCACTAACTTCACTTTGACAGTAAAAGGTGTGATGGGTGCACTCACCATAGGGTCATCTTCGTCAGTGGCTTCTCTGGGGACAGCATGTTGGGTTGGAAGGTTGTTGCTCCCTTCTGCGTGGAGAGGACCTTCTACAGTGTGTCTAGCAAAGCGGTTAGTGTCGGGAGGCTTCCCTTGAATTTTTCGACCCCTGGTGGCTGTATTAGACCTTGGTTGTGGAGCTTGTGGAACAGGTGCAGGGGCCAGACAGTCAGCTGCTCTATGGCCATCCTGGACACAATGATAACACTTTATCATTCTGGTGGGTCGGGTGGGAGCAGCTTCAGCAGGTCTGGTCAGCGGTCATCTGGCCACAGCTCTCCTAGGATTGCCTTCAAGTAGGGGTCTTTTTTTAAATTGATGTCGCAGTCTAATTTGAGGGTGGTTGTATACCACGCTTGTAGAGTCTTGGGTATCCCTCTAATGTTACAGGCCTTTTTTACTTCTGGGTCAATGGTGTTTTTAAAATAGTGCAAGATGATTCTTTCAGGCCAATTCATGAGGTGTTTTGCGACCCTTCTAAAATCCCATAAAAAGTCTGATAAGGGTTGCTTGCCCTGTTTCATTTCCATTAATTTGTCCTCATTTTCTGCCACTCTGTCTGGATTTTCAAAACTGAATCTCAACAAATGATTAAAAGCATTGACATCCTGTAGCTCTGGGGCCTGTTCGTAGTGCAGTTGGGCCACCCAGTCAGAAGCACCCCCCTCATTCATCCCATCAGTTATTGCAGTAACCAGATCGTGCTCTGTTGCATATTGGCCTCCAAATTGGTCTATGCGAGACCAGATTTGAGTGAGGAAATAAGCAAAATGTTCATACCATCCGTCAAACGTGGCCTTGAACAGCATTTGTTCTGGTCTGGGGTGGGTGGGGAGGTGGTATCACCCTGGCAACCACAGGCTGAGCTGGAATGAAAGGAGCCTGATGAGGCATGTATCCACTTTGGAAGGGTCTTCCGAGGCCTGGCTGGGTTGGGGCTCTCTGGAAGAAGGGCCTCTGCAGGGTTGCTCTGAGTGAGGGCTGATCAAGGGCTTGCCATGAAGAGGCCGGATGTTGCCTTATTCCCTGCATGGGGAAAGGGTGGGTGGCTGCCTCCTGCTGCCTGTATAGATCCCTTTTTTGGGAAGGGATCGCTGATTCTCTCTTGGGTCAGGGCGTTGCTGGCGCTGGCATCCAGTGGCACTGGATCCACCCTTGACCAAGATAAAATCCCCACCCTGGAGGGATACTTTCTGCAGGGGGTAATTTTCCTTCTGGGTGTGCGGGGGAGGACTTGGAGGTTGCAACATACCCGTTGTAGTCTGCATCTCTCATCTCTCCCTTGAAATTCAATCCTGCCGAGCTGGGCTGTTTCGCTGGCCATCTCCAACTGATTCCAGAGTGAATTCCCCTTCCCTCCTTAAATTGGGAAAGGTACAAATGGTGTGTGTTATGCTCCAGCTTGCCTGGACAGTTTGTGGCTTTGAGGCATAACTTCCCATCTTTAGTTGTTGGAACTCCTCTGGTAATTCTACTAATGATTGGCTTCGGGAGCTAATTCATTGGTTGCCATCTTGGGAGGCTTCTCATTTAATTGGGGCCTCAAACCTCCAGTCTGTCTCCCTTGCAATCGGTAAAGGGCTTGAGGAAGATTTATGTTCAGGCAGCTTATCCAGTCCCGTCTGACAACTCTCCCACGAGTCTGATCATCTGGGCCGGGCTCCTAAATCTCCTCTCTCCTCTCCATGCTTCAATGCCTGTGTTACCTCCTCTGAAGGGGGGCTGGGGGGATGCAATTAATCTTCCAGAGCCCCCCCCAAGCCCCTTCTGTCTCACCTTCCATCTTTGCTGATTCTTCGTACTGATCCATTCCTGAAATCAATCCTGGGGTTCAGCAACCCCTAACAGTTCCCCTCTTAGGAGACCTGGAAGTTTTGTAGTTTTGGAATAATGTCAGCATTCCAGGGAACATCCATTCCTGTCAGTAACTCCAAGTCAAGCATAATCTCAAAATTACTTTTATTAGGATAGCACCTGGCACATCTGTGGAATTCCGAAACTAAAAGATTCCCAGCTTCCCCACAATGTCCCAACCTACAAACCATCCTCTTTTTACTCATCATCACATCACTTGAACCAATCCCAAAGTAAGTTCCAATTCTTTCTGCGCCACACTCTTTAACCTTGAACTATCAAAAGAATTATATTTTGTCTACTAAGAGCTACTCAATTAACATCACCCCCCTCCCACTTTCTCCAGCTATGTGGCAGCGATGAATCATGATTCCATAGCTGACATTTTAAACACTAACTAGCTATAGTATCAGAGACTCTTAAAAGTAACTGAATATTACTGATCTCTGCTCCTCGCCCACTTTCTTCACTTGCCACTGCCTTCACCACTCAACTTACAACAACGATCGAGTCCAAACCACTACATTGTTGAATTTTTTTGCAATACATTACCAAGATGAAAAGGCAAATGAGTTTGGCTGCTTTCTTTGGTAAGAAAAACAAGAGGAGATCCAAAAGAGTCACAACCACAACCATTGGAGTCTGGGGAAAGCAGCAGCACATCATCTACACTGCAACCTGGGGAAAGCAGCAGCACATCATCAAGTACTGAAAGAACTGAGTTGGATATTGAAAGAAACCTTCCTGACTGGTGGACATTGCAGCAGTACAACAATTTTAGGGAGAAATATGATGGACTGGAAGTTTCCCAGAAAACATTAGGTTGCAAGTATTGCAGAAGATTTGAGGTTTTGACAAAGGAAAGAAGTGTCCATGCAGCAAAGGAATGGAAAAATTTCCAAATCGAGCCATCAGGAAAGAGTAAAGAAGTGCAGCAAGGCATTCGACAAAGAAGACCACAACCAACTTCTTGGTAAGCTAGAAAAAGGTGCAATAGATAGCACCACCACTAGATGGACTCGCAACTGGCTGACAAACCGTACTCAATGAGTAGTCCTTAATGGGTCTAAGTCTACATGGAGGGAAGTAAGCAGTGGGGTGCTGCAAGGTTCTGTCTTAGGCCTAGTACTCTTCAATATCTTCATTAACGACTTAGATGAGGGAATAGAAAGGGAACTTACCAAATTTGCAGATGATGCTAAACTGGCAGGAATAGCTAACGCCCAAGAAGATAGGCTCAAGATCCAGATGGATCTTGACAGATTAGAACACTGGGCCGTATCTAACAAAATGAAATTCAATGTAGAGAAAAGTAAAGTCCTACACTTAGGCAAGAAAAACCAAAAGTACACATACAGACTGGGTGAAACCAGGCTCAATAGCAGTAACTGTGAGAGGGATCTTGGAGTCTTAGTGGACAACCAGCTAATTATAAGCCAGCAGTGTGCAGCAGCAGCCAAAAAAGCTAATGCACTCCTAAACTGCATTAACAGAGGGATACAACCGAGATCAAGTGAGGTACTAATACCACTCTATAAATCCTTAGTAAGACCACACCTAGAGTACTGCATCCAGTTTTGGTCACCACATTATAAACAAGATGTTGAGACTCTAGAAAAAGTACAGAGAAGAGCAACCAGGATGATTAGGGGACTGGAGACAAAAACATATGAAGAATGGTTACAGGAACTGGGCTTGGCTAATCTAGTGAAGAGAAGGACCGGGGAGACATGATAGCAGTCTTCCAATATTTGAGGGGCTGCCACAGAGAGGAAGGGGTCAAGCTATTTTCTAAAGCGCCTGTAGGCCAGACAAGGAATAATGGATGGAAACTGAACAAGGAGAGATTTAACCTGGAAATAAGGAGAAACTTTCTGACAGTGAGAACAATCAATCAATGGAACAGCTTGCCCTCGGAAGTTGTGGGAGTGTTATCACTTGAGACTTTCAAGAAGAGATTGGACTGCCATTTGTCAGAAATGGTGTAGGGTCTCCCGCTTGGGTGCGGGGTTGGACTAGATGACCTACAAGGTCCTTTCCAACTCTGATTATCTGTTATCTGTTATCTGCAGCAAGCTTCTCTTAGAAAAAAATTGAAAGAGCATTTCTCATCTAAAACTCACAACATTTGCACAGAGAAGTTGAAGCAATGTGAGCAGGATGTGATAAGCAAAGGACTGGATAAGATGACTGAAAAATATTTGGGTAGTACATGTAGAGTGCTTACTACAGTGTACAGTCTGGCACAAACGTGCAGACCATTTTCATATTTTACCATCTATTCTGGACTATTTTTTACCATCTATCTGGACTTGACTGCTCCCTAGCAATAACCACTATGGGATATATCTACTCTTCTCTTGAGCTGCGGGTGCTCAGGGGTGTTCCCCTGTCCCTGAGATGTCCCGCTGTTTTGTCAAAGCCCCTCCTCGATGACGGGTTTCTTATTCCCGAGAGGGGGCATAGCATGACCAAGGGTTCCAAATTTTGGTTATCTCGGAAGGGGAGGTTTTTAAAATTTCTAATTGGTCGTCCTTAAGGGGTTAGGGAGGGGGTTGGTGGGGTCTTTCTGCAGCCCGGTGCACGGTGGGGGAGGGCGGGGGCGGGGAGGTGGCGGGGCTCCGGGGTTTGAGGTGGGGGCCGCGATCCCCAGGGTGGTTGGCATTGGTCGAAGACGTCGAGGCACAGGGCCATATCATGTGTTGGGAGCGCGCACCCGCCATCTTTGTGCGGTGGCCCGCTCCGACCCTGTGGCCTCCTCCCTAGGGAGCATCGGAACTGGGATCCCTGGCCTTAGGTTGGTGTATTTTAATGCCAGGTCCGTGGCTAATAAATCTTCCCTCCTCCGCGAGATCATTGAGGAGGAGGCTGCGGACCTGGCTTGTATCACCGAGACCTGGTTGGGCCCGGAGGGAGGTGTCCCTCTGGTTGACTTATGCCCTCCAGGTTTTCGGGTTCTGCACCGACCACGGGCTCAGGGTAGGGGTGGTGGGGTGGCCGTGGTTATTAGGGAGACCCTGTTTCCAGGGAGATCACTGTTGCAGAGATAGGCGGGAGTGAGACCCTCCTTGTGAGGTGGGGGCCTAGTGGTCAGGTGGGTCTGCTGCTTACATACCTTTCCCCCAGCTGTGTGGCAGCGGCCCTACCTGGGCTTCTCGATCTCCTCTCTGGGGTGGCGGTGGAGCTCCCGGATCTTGTGGTCCTGGGGGACTTCAATCTGCCTTCCCTGGGGGGGGCGTCGGGTTTGGCCCAGGAGTTCATGGCATCTATGGAGGCCATGGGCCTGACCCAGTTGATTCAAGGCCCGACTCACGAGGGGGGAATACTCTGACCTAGTTTTTGTCTCTGAACGGTGGCGGAGTGACAGAGGGCAAGTTACTTTTACAACCTTGCCCGTCCATGGTCTGATCACTATCTCCTACGGCTGGTCTTCCAACAGGCCGCCCCCCACTCCGCCCCACTGGGAGGAGGAGCCACTTAGGTGGGTCCTCCCAGGCTCTGCCATGGACCCTGAAAGGTTCCAGGCAGAACTGGGGTTTTTCCCTCTTCCCTTGCTCACAACTCTGCCGAGGATCTGGCTGTGGCCTGGCAACGGGCTGCATCAGAGGCCCTCGACAGGGTTGTCCCCATGCGCGCCCCTTACACGCCGTGGATCCCGGTTTGTTCCCTGGTATACTGAGGAGCTCCGGGAGATGAAACGTCGTCAGAGGGGTTTAGAGAGCAGGTGGAGGTCTACCCGTTTCAATCCGATCGTGCCCAGCTAAGAGCCTATATTAGGACTTACCTGGTAGCTATGGGAGAGGCGAGAAGGTCTTATCTCTCCACTCATAGCGTCCGCAGATAACCGCCCAGCCGCCCTGTTTCGGGTTACCCTTCCCTCCTTCGCTTAGAGGGAGGGCCGGACCCATTGCGGGCAGGGCTGAGGAGTTTGGTCAATATCTGACGGATAAGATCGCCGCATTCGGGACGGGTTGTCCTCTAATTTGCAGTGGTCGGAGGAACGAGTTGTGGGTAGTCTGGCCACCGTTATCTGGGATGAGTTTGATCTTGTCTCCGAGGATGAAGTGGACAGGATTATGCGGCGCACTGAGTTCCACCACATGTTTGTTGGACCCGTGTCCCTCCTGGCTGACTTATGCCGCCAGGGAGGCCACCTGCGGCTGGCTCCGGCAGTTGTCAACGCTTCATTAAGGGAGGGTGTCTTTCCTCCGCCTTGAAGGAGGCGGTGGTGAGACCCCTCCTGAAGAAGCCTGCCTTGGACCCGACCGTGTTAGACAACTTCGTCCTGTCTCCAACCTTCGCTTTTGGAAGGTTGTTGAGAGTGTGGTGGCTCAGCAGGTTCCGCTTTTCCTGGATGAAGCGGACTACCTGGATCCGCACTCAATCGGGCTTCCACCCGTTACAGCACGGAGACGGCATTGGTCCACTGATGGATGATCTCTGGAGGGCCGGGACAGGGGTTTTCCTCTGTCCTGGTCCTATTGGACCTCTCAGCGGCTTTTGATACCATCGACCATGGTATCCTTTTGCGCCGCCTCCAGGGGTTGGGAGTGGGGGCACTGTTCTTCAGTGGTTCTCCTCCTACCTCTCGCGTCGCATCGGTGTTAGTGGGAGGGGTTCGGCCGACCCCAGGGCTCTCTTATGGAGTCCGCAGGGGTCGGTCCTTTCCCTCTCTTATTTAATATCTACATGAAACCGCTGGGTGAGATCATCCGTGGTTTTGGGGTGAAATTCCATCAGTACGCTGATGATACTCAGCTGTACCTTTCCACCCCTGGCCAGATCAGTGATGCCCTCTCCTGATGTCCCGGTGTTTGGATGCGGTACGGATCTGGATGAGTAGGAACATGCTCACTCAACCCGCCAAGACTGAGTGGCTTTGCGTGGTGGCGCCTCGGCCCATCCAGGATTGTTTATCCTGGCCATAGGGGTGAGGTGTTACCCCCTGTGGATAGGGCACGGAATCTGGGGGTCCTCCTGGATGTCGGCTCTGGTTGGAGGAGCAGGTGGGGGCCGCCAGGGGGCCTTTGCCCAGCTCCGCCTTGTTCGACAACTGCCCTTTTCTGGACGGGACTTCACGACGTTACTCACACTTGTCACCTCGAGACTCGACTACTGCAACGCTCTCTATCTAGGACTGCCCTTGCATACCATCCGAGATTGCAGTTGGTGCAGAATGCGGCACGCTGGATGGTGATGGGAGTTACCCGTTCTCTCATGTTACCCCCTCCTCCGCGTGGCCTGCATTGGTTACCGATTGCGCCCGGTGAGATTCAAGGTTTTAGTTTTGACATTCAAAGTCCTACATGACATGGGTCCCCAATATCTGAGGGAGCGCCTTCTTCCAATATCTAGTGCCGCCGCCCTGTGCGGGCTCATAGGCAAGGACTCCTCGGGTCCCATCGGCGAGCCAATGCCGTTTGGTACTTCCCGACGACGAGCCTTCTCTGTTGCGCCCCCGACCTCTGGAATCAACTGCCTCTGGAGCTCCGCCTGGCCCCTGATCTCCGCACCTTCCCCCGAATTAAAAACTTGGTTGTTCGACCAACCCGGCTGTGACCCTTCCTTGGGGGAGGGATGTCTTTTAATCTATTTTATTGTTGTGTTTCATATTTGGGCTTGTTGGTTTAATGTCTTTTTAAATATTTATTGTTCTATGTTTTTAGCTGTGAGCACCTTGAGTCTTCGGAGATGGGGCGGCATACAAGTTCAAATATAAATAAATAAAATAAATAAATATATAGAAGATCTGATTGAATTGCAAATTAAAAATGGTTTAGATTTGGGAATAGGGTTGCAGTCACATAAAACTGTAGTTGCAATAGTAGATTTCATTGCAAAAGACATTAGGAAACATTTATTTAGCAACATTATTGAAAAAACTCGCAAAATCTGTTTGATTATTGACGAAGCCTCAACAATATCTTCCAAACCAGTTCTTATACTGTACTTAAAAGTTGAGGATCCAGTTTTCTCACCAACAATTTTCCTTGAACTAGTAGAATTGGAAAAACAAGATGCAGAGACAATATGTTGTTCAGTTATGGAAAGTTTGAACAATGTTGGGTTTAATAAGAACTATCTAGAGAAACATTTAATTGGATTTTGCTCTGATGGTACTAGTGTTGTGCTTGGGAGAAAATTTGGGGTAAGCACTAGGATAGCCAAAGACTTTCCAAACATTATAATACAGCACTGCTTAAGCCATCTTCTCCCACTTGTTTTAGATTATTCTATTAGGGAAATAAATCAAGTAAATCATTTTAAAGTATTTATTGATAAGATATATTCCATTTTTCATCAATCCAATAAGAACCTAATTGAACTTTACAAAATATCCGAACAAGTTTATTTATTTATTTATTTATTATTTATTTATTTGACTTGTATGCCGCCCCTCTCCCGAACGGACTCGGGGTGGCTCACAGTTAAAACCAGTACAATAAATAATTACCTAAAATAGAATTAAACCCACAAGCCAAATTGCTAAAACAAATTATAAAACAACCCCACCCCCCAAGAGGAGTCAGCACAGCGCAGCCTGCTCAAATAGCCAAGTTTTCAAGTCGGCGGAAGGTGCAGAGGTCAGGGGCCAGGCGGAGCCCCAGAGGTAGTTGATTCCATAGGGCGGGAGCCGCCACAGAATAGGCCCTCCCCTGCGTCACCGCCAAGCGACATTGAGTCTCAGACGGCACGCTGAGGAGCCCCTGCCTGTGCGCTCGTACAGGGTGGTTGGTATTCGATGCCGGCAGTAGACGTTCCCGTAGATAGCCCGGACCCATGTCTCATAGGACTTTGAATGTCAATACCAAAACCTTGAATCTCATTCGGAGGGCAACCGGCAACCAATGCAGACCACGCAGGAGGGGTGTAACAAGTTGAGATTGAAATTATAAAGATTGGTAAAGTTTTTGGACCAAGATGGGCTGCCTGTAGTTTAAGGTCAACCATAGCTGTGTGGCGTGCTTATCCAGTGCTACATCAGTTTTTTTGTTCAAATAAAAAAATACTCAGGTATGGCTGCCCGTCTTGAAAATATATATTTTATGACTGATTTGGCATTGATGATCAATATTCTAAATGAAATTTCTCTTCTTTCCAATGCACTGCAAGCAAGAAATATAGTCATCATAAAGGCTGAAAAGCTTGTGATAAGATCAATTAAATCATTTGAAATGCTTACAAAGGAAAAGGTGCATATGAAAAAAAGGTTGATGGATTAATTACTTCAGAAACCTTTAAAAATATAATTTTGTACAAAATCATCGATTTGTGGGACTTCCTCATGAAAGACTTGTAGAAAGCATTGTAACTTATTTGAAGAAAAGATTGATGGATTGCGAACATTTAAAAACAGGTTGCCAATTTAAAGACACTGATAAATTAAAATTTCTAAATTATTTGGAGCCAGATTACTGGAACATTGAAGAAGTGGTGGTTCCATGGAAAGCAGCTGAAGAACAATTGGTTGCATTTGGTGAAATTTTCATTTATGAAATTAATGATTATCATGATTTCATAGAAAATGTATTAAAAGATTAGGAAAAATATACAATTGCTTGCAGCATTAAAAAGGCTAGAGATATTGTTAGGACTATTGCAGTCAGCTCAGCAGAAGCGGAAAGGGGTTTCTCGCAGATTAACATAATATGTTCAGAGGGCAGAAGTCGCCTAATGGTTTCCACTGTAACAAACCTGCTGACTATCAATCTAATTGGCTTACCTCTGCAAGAATGGGACCCTGTTCCTATAGTAAAAAAAATGGTTATGAGCACATCACACAGCTGATGATGCTCGTGTCAAACAAAAGAAAACTGTAACTGAGGACGCCAATAAAAAAGCAATTTGGCAGTACTTTAAATAACAGTTTTATTGTTTTTTGTAAAGTTTTGTTATGTAATAGTTTTTGATTAATATTTTAAAACATAACAAAATCTAGTTTTGTGTGCCTTTTTATTATTTAAGCATTAAAGACATGAAATAATAAACTACCTTTTGTTTTGGTATATCTGTTTTTATACTTAAAAAAGTCATTAGGGCAAAGAAGTGATGTTGAGTTGGCCATGCCCCGCCGGTCATGTGACCACCAAGCCATGCCCCACCAGTCATGTGACCACCAAGCCATGCCCAGCCAGTGACATGATCACCAAGCCACACCCACAAATTAGGCCATGCCCACAGAACCGGTTATTAAGAAATTTGAATCCCGACCCTGGATAAAGAGAGTGATATTAAGTAAAATAAGTACAATAAGATAAGATTAGAGAATAACACTATGTTATGAATATGACTGTAAACACTAACTGTATTGCACAAGATATTTGTATCCAGACTGTTATGTATGTAGGTTTGAATGTTATTGGTTTATTTGAACTGTTATTGTAAAATGTCAAATGGGATTGGTTTAAATAGTGCGGGAAAAACCCTGCACTCCCATTGGCTGGCAGCTACGGCTGCAGGCTATAAGAGGCAGCCGTAGCCCAGCCAACTCGGGTCCATTCGAGCTGTAGCCACTGAATAAACTCTTCACTGATGCTCTTCGTGTCTGACTCTTCATGCAAACTTAACACTGGCGATGAGGATGGGATTGCCCTGAAGAGAAGACGACGCGAAAGACAAGCAGAAGAGCGAGATGGCTGTGCTGAACACCCTCCCAGCCCCGTTCGATCCGCGGCGAAGACTGGGAATCGTATGCGGATCGCTTCAGATGTACCTGGAAGGAAACGACCTCGCCGACATTCCCGAGAGACGGAAGAGGCGGTATTTCTCACACACTGCGTCCGGCAGTCTTCAAGATGGCGAAGGCGTTAGCAGGAGCTGCAGAACTGAAGGTAATGGAATGGCCTGATTTGGAGAAGCTTTAAGAGCCCATTACGCCCCACAAGTATTGTGCCTCATTAAGAGACCGAATTTTACCGTCGGGATCAAGGGAAAGCGAGAATGTTAATGACTTCGTGGCAAGTTTAAGGGACATTGGGGGTGCTTGTGACTTTACCAACTTAGAAGAGGCCATGCGTGATCGGTTTGTTTTAGGCCTCAAAGATAAGGTCTTACAAAGCAAACTGTTAATGAAATCTAAGATCACGTTTAAAGAGGCCATTGAATAAGCTGTTTCAGCGAAGCCACCAAGTCCTCAGCAGCAGCCATGAAAGATTAACAAGGCCTCAAGCCAGGCTCAAGCCATTCTGATGTGGAAAAATCCACAACAGCCCACTGTGAACAAATAGACTCTGATTCAGATTGCAGTGAGGTGGAGGAGGGATTTTTAGACTCAGAATGGAGAAGAAAAGGAAAGACCCTGGGAAAAAGAGGCAAGAATATTATTGCAGAAAGAGGCTGTGGGGGCATCCCAAGACTGAATGCAAAGTTCTTAGACACCATCTGCCTACGTTGTGAGAAAAGGGGTCACCTAGCCAGAGTCTGCAAATCATCCAGAACTCCACCTAGTAGGAAGAAATTTCCTGAAAAGGATTTTAAGCCCAACAACTTTTTTGAAAAGATGGGGCGCAATTCAAGAAGCAAATGGGAAGAATGAAACTCACCAAACAATCACCATTGGTCATTCTTCACCCTTGAGAAGCAGAAAAGTGCATGTGAAGGTATTTATTTATTTATTTATTTGAACTTGTATGCCGCCCCATCTTCGAAGACTTGGGGCAGCTCACAACTAAAAACACAGAACAATAAATATTTAAAAAAAACATTAAACCAAACAAGCCCAAATATAAAACACGACAATAAAAAACATTAAAAAACCATCCCTCCCCCCAGGGAGGGGTCACAGCCCGGGTTGGTCAAATAACCAGGTCTTTAATTCATCAGGAAGGTGCGGAGATCAGGAGCCAGACGGAGCCCCAGAGGCAGTTGATTCCAGAGGTCGGGGGCCACGACAGAGAAGGCTCGTCGTCGGGGAATCACCAGCCGGCATTGAAGGTATTCATTGAAGGAAGGCCTTGCCAAATGGAAGTGGACTCAGGCTCTTACTTATCTATGGTGTCATGGGACACTATTCACAGGCTACTTCCCAATATTCAGAAGAAACATTTCCAGAAGCAAGCACTGACTCTTAAAGACTACCAAGGGAACAAGATTCCAGTAGTTGGAACAAGAGAATTCAACGCAGTAGTT
Source organism: Naja naja (assembly GCA_009733165.1). NCBI lineage: Eukaryota > Metazoa > Chordata > Lepidosauria > Squamata > Elapidae > Naja > Naja naja. Next base: position 13,008 of record SOZL01001853.1, on the reverse strand, counting down.
CAAAGGCCACACCAAACGTTTGCCCCTGACCATCGTGGACAAGGATCGCCCGTGCTTGCTGGGACTTGAGTGGTTCAAACCACTGGGCATCGAGGTGACTGGCATCAATCACGTGAGCAACTCTGAATGGGAGGAGGCCTTGAAGTCTGAGTTTCCAGAGGTCTTCAGCGAAGGACTGGGCAAGTATATGGGGACCCCTATCACTTTCAACCTAGATCCCAAGGTGCCCCCAATTCGTTTAAAGCCCAGGAGGGTTCCATTTGCTTTAAAGGAAAAAATTGATGCACAATTAGACAAATTAATTGCTCAAGGGGTTTTAGAGACCACTGATCACTCCAGATGGGAAACACCCATAGTCACACCAGTCAAGGCTGATGGGTCAGTAAGAATTTGTGGAGACTATAAGGGGACACTGAACCATGCGCTGCAGCAGAGCATACCCAGTGCCAGTTGTGCATCATCTGCTACATTCACTTGGCAGGGGCACAGTCTTTGCCAAATTGGACTTGGCCCAGGCATATCAACAACTAACAGTTGTTGATGCCACTGCAGAGGCCCAAACCATTGTGACTCACAAAGGTGCCTTCAAATGTAAAAGGTTACAATTTGGAGTAAGCGTGGCACCAGGCATCTTTCAAAGCCTTATGGAAAGAATGCTCCAAGGACTACCAGGGGTAGTGCCTTACTTTGATGATGTGTTAATCTCTGCTGAAAATGACACTCAGTTACAAGAAAGACTCAGAGAAGTCCTTACCAGATTCAGAAAAACGGGGTTGAAAGTCAAGGAAGAAAAATACACACTTAAAACAGACAGGGTTGAGTTCCTGGGCTACATGATTGACAAGCATGGCATCCACCCTACTGATGCCAAGGTTAAAGCAATCAAAGAAGCCCCTAAACCTAAATGCAAAACAGATTTGCAAGCCTTCCTTGGACTCATTAACTTTTACCACATGTTTCTACCTCAGAAGGCATCCATTGCTGAACCTTTGCACCGATTGCTTGATAAAAAGCTGTTTGGATCTGGGGAGGAAGGAACAATCAGCATTTAACAGTATTAAGAGACTAATCACATCTGATGCTGTATTGATACAATTCTCTGAGAATTTGCCTGTTGTACTGACTTGTGATGCATCCCCTTTTGGAGTGTGGGGGGTTTTGAGCCACAGGCTTCCCAGTGGAAGGGAAGCCCCTATTGCATTTACTCTTGCACTTTGTCCAAAGCAGAGAGGAATTATAGCCAACTGGACAAGGAGGCATTGGCAGTTGTTGCAGCTGTCAAGAAATTTCATGAATATCTGTATGGCAGGTCATTTACCATTGTTACAGATCACAAACCTTTATTAGGCATTGTGGCAGGAGACAAACCTACACCTACTATCCTGTCACCAAGAATGCTGAGGTGGACTGAATTTCTTGCAGCCTATTCATACAAACTGATTCACAGGCCTGGCAAGGACATTGGACATGCTGATGCACTGAGTCGTTGCCCACTGCCTTGCCACAAGGTGGACTTTGAACCTGAAACACACACCTTTTCCTAGAGACTGTTGCTAAAGCTTCCAGTTCATGCTGCTGAGATTGCCAGAGAGACTGCCAAAGACACTGTGTTGGCTCCTGTTATAGGCTGGATTAAGAAAGGTTGGCCTCTTCAAGATCTACCTCACCTTGCCCAACCTTTTAAGTCCAGACAAACTGAATTATCTGTATTAAGAGGATGTATTTTGTGGGGTAACAGGGTGGTTATTCCTGCAAAACTGCAAAGAGAGGTTTTGGAAATGTTACATGAGGGTCATCCTGGTATTGTAAGGATGAAGGGATTGGCCAGGAGTTATGTATGGTGGCCAGGTATTGACAAAATGGTTGAAAACTGGGTTGCATCTTGTCCCAATTGCCAGGTAGTCAGGCCTGCCCCACCTCACCCCCACACAGGAATGGGAATGTCCTAGGGGCCCGTGGTCTAGGATCCACATTGATTTCGCAGGCCCTACTAGAGGGCACACTTTTCTGGTTATAGTAGATGCATATTCCAAATGGCTCGAGGTAATTCCCATGACATCCACCACAACTGATGCTGTCATCAAGCAGCTCAGAAAACTGTTTGTAACCCTGGGTTACCAGATGTCCTTGTCTCTGACAATGGCCCTCAATTCACATCTAACATTTTGAATCCTTTCTAGCTCAACAGGGTATCAGACATGCCTTACTGCCCTGGGCACCTTGCTAATGGCGGGTTGAATGCATGGTACGCTTTACCAAAGAGAAGCTCCAGCAACTGGGTCCTGGGGACATCACTGAGAAGCTTGAAAAACTTCTTAGTGTTCAGCACATCACTCCTAGCCCATCGGATAACTTATCCCCAGCAGAGTTGTTTTTTTTTTTTTAAACAAATTTTATTCAATTTTTAACAATTTTTAAAACAGCTCTTTTCAGTAGACAGCATGTTCCCGGGTCGTCACTTTTACATGCGAATATGACAGTAGATCTATATTCATTTTAAACATTTAACTTCACTTCTATTCCATTTTAACAGACAAAGGGTCAAAGAAATTAATCCTAATCTCAAATCTTAATCTCAATCTGTGTAACCCCCCAGTTCATTTCAAGTTAATTGCAAACATATATATATATTTTAAAAACATCATTTATAAATCTTACAAATAACAATATATTTGCCCATCATATTAAAGATAAAGTTCATCCATATCTATCCTTTAATTATCTTCACATTGTTAATACTCTTTTATCATTTACAGAATTCTTTTATCCGTCAGATTTGCCCTTTCATCACATATTCTCTCCATAATTCTAAATCCATACAGGTTTTAACACTAAAAAGAATTAGAAAAAAAAACCTAGACTTGCCCCCTTTTACTACTTTGAAGTGATACCTCAGTGGTTAATATAGTAGCATAGTCATAATCATTCCCTTTAAAATGAAAGATAGAGAAGAAAGAAAAGGAAAAGGAAAAAGAAAAGCTACCTTACAATATATCTCTAATCAATCGGGTTCTGCAACACATATCCCCCTAAGGTTTATTTATGGTTCCAAAATAATAATAAAATAACTAATCTTGGTTATTGACAAATCTCATTTTAGACATTTTCTAAAATCATTTCAATTAATTCAATTTATCTAATCATCATTTACCTTTCTTTTGTAAATAAGAAATAAAATGTGACCTTTTACCAGTAAAATTGTCAGTAACCCCTATTATTGTTTTACACTTTTATAATTGCAATATATTCTTATTACCTTCTTCATGCAGAACCCCTTCTTAATGCATTAGCCATTATCTCTATGCAAACAAGTTTCTTTCTTCATTATGTAATTCCCATGTTTCTCTATCTTCTGTTCTTGTTTCTTGTTCCTTCTCCTCTCTTTTATCCCTATCCCCTTCTCTATCAGTTTGAATCCCTCTCTCTCTCTTTACCTTTCTGCTCTCTATCCTTCTGGACCTTTCTAACATGCCTAATTTCATGAATGTTCCTTTTAATTACCTTCTTAAGTTTCGTTTTTTTGACCATCCTCCCTTTCCCTTTTATTTGTATTAATCTTTTGTTAATTGTCTTCTTAAAATGGCTTTAAACTGTGCTGGCTCCTTCTCCTCCCTTTTATCCTGCTCTCCCCTTCTCTATCCAGTTTGAATCCCTCTCTCTCTCTTTACCTTTCTGTTCCTTTCCTTCTGAACCTTTCTAACATGCTTAATTTCATAAATGTTCCTTTTTAGATACTTTCTTAGGTTCCGTTTTTAGCCACCCTTCCTTTCCCTTTTATTTGTATTAATCTTTGTATTAATTGTCTTTTTAAGATGGCTTTCTTTGTGCTGGCTCCTCCTTTCCAAGGTTCCTTCTTCTTCTTTATTCACCATTTCAATGCCCATGTTTTCTGCAACGAGCCAAGTTAGTTCAGTCACTTCCTGTAGCAGTTCTTTCATACTTTTAAACTCCATTTTAATCTTTGGATGGCCACCAAAATTTTATTTTCCTTATTTCTTCTTCTTTAAATTTTCTATGATCCTAACCCAGGTCCAGAATCTATATCAATGTCACCAATTAGTCCGTAGTCCGTCTTTGTGTATTCAAGCTTTCACTTTCTATGAGTCTTGCTTTTTTATTTCAGCGTCTCTTTAAAATGTAACAACTCCAATCCACAAAGGAACAAGATAGTTTCTTTCTTCTTTAGCTTCCAATTTTTCTCCACAAAGTGGCACTTTCTGCACAGAGTCTTAACCCTTTCCTTTTATTTTGATATTCAAATTTTCGAGCCCCAAACTTAAGTTCTTATGCTGGCTTCTTCCTTTCCTGGTTCGAAGCCCCTTATAGCTGTCAAAAATATTTTACTTATTTTTCCTTCACTTGGAACTGTGCCTGTGCCTTGATCTTACCATCCGATACTCCTGGTTCCTCTGCTGTCGACTTCTCTCTTTCCTCCTGCACCAATCTTAATCCCGTTGAGACCTTCTCTTCGAGGTGGCCATTTTGACCACCACTTCTTGACGTCTTCGGAGGGAAAAGACCAGACCCAAAAGGGGGGAGATGCAGCTCCCCTCACTCTGGCTGGCAGATTTCCCTTTCTCCGCCGCCCCTACAAGGCAGCTTCAGCCCCGAACCTTGCAGGATCGGGGCTCTCCGACGCAATAGCCAGGCTATGGCGCGATCGCAAACCGCCGCCCGTTCTCGAGAAGGCTCAACCCGGAAGTCCATCCCCAGTAGAGTTGTTGATGGGTAGGAAACTTAGGTCTTCCCTTGACCGCCTTCATCCCACTTACGCACCCAATGCACCACTGGATTCCACTTCCAAAGTTCGTACTTTCAGTGTGGGTGATTCTGTATATGCTAAGAACCTTATAGGTGAACCTCTGTGGATTCCTGCTGAAATAACTCACATCACTGGCCCTCGTTCTTACAGGGTACAAACAGAGGATGGACTCCTCTGGAGCAGGCACATTGACCAAAGAGACAGCCAAGGGGAAGTGGGGCTCTGCGAAACCCAGCTGATTCTTCTCCGTTTGGAGGTCCTAAGGGGCAAAGTCACCCTGCAGGGGTGACGAAGAAAGGAGGGACCCCTTGTCGATTGTGGGGAGGCAGCAGTCTTCCTGTTGGATCCAAGGGCACCCTCCCAACCAACGGAGGAAGAGAGGCTCATTTTGGTCTGACCGAAGCTGTGACAACCAAAAGCGAAGCACAAACTAGCAATTCATGAGCAGCATACTGGAACTGGGTGAGACTTTTTCCAATTTCTACTCTGGAGAATTAATTCCCGAATAAAGATACTTTTTGAAGTTCAAGATTCTCTAAAGGCAAGAGGAAAGGATTTTACTCCTGCCTCTAAAAGGAAACAGCGAGTTAATAAGTAAAGAGACAGATGACAGATCCAGAAAAGAGGCAGAACTCTAATGAGAGAATATCAAGTTAAATAATAAAGAAAAGACCAAACTGGAAACTATAATAGCTTGAAAAGCAACTTAAAATATCTGAAAATACCTGGGGGAAGAAAAGTGAACTATCCAACAAATAGAAGCTAAGCTTTTGCTTTATGAGCTGGAAGATAGAGCTGGAATGACACCTACTGGTGGAAAAAAGGTATAACACAGATGGAAGTGAACTTGAGAAATAAAGAAGAAGAAAAATAGAATTGAATAGAAGACAGAAGATAAGAAAACAGCTGCAAAGCCGTTTACTTGTTTGGGGGTAGGCAGTGTGTTCTTTTAAACCTGCTGAACTCTGAGGATTATAAACATTGCTGACTTTGTGGAATTGCTTTGAGACTGAGCGAACTGGCTTTTTGGTTCTTTGGCTTTTTTTATTACTGGGATATTGGAGAGGTTGGAGGGCCATTTTGGATTACAAATATCATTTGACAAAACATTTTGAGACGTGAAAGAAGAAAAGTGGAACAATATACACAGATTTGGACAAGATACTGGGAGGAAAAGTTGGATAATAAAACTGCTGACTTTTAAAGTGTCTTTTCCATTTCTATAGATTTAATATTCTAATATTGGAATTTATATAAAGTTGAAATTTAGAAATATACTGTAATAGGGTATTGACAGAGTAACTGTAGACAGTAAGGTATTATAAGTTATTATTTGTTCATTATATAGATTTGTAAGATTAGATTTGTAAGACCATAAGAATATAAGACTAAAATACTGTATTGTTGCACTATAAGACGTACCTGTCTGTAAGACTCACTCCCATTTTTGGCCTCTGTGTGTCCCATTTTTGGCCTCCGTGCATCCCATTTTTGGTCTCTGTGTGTCCCGTTTTTGGCCTCCACATGCTCTGTTTTCAAAGGCCAAAATTGGGATGCACGGAGGCTGAAAATGGGGCGCACGGAGGCCAAAAATGGGATGCACGGAGGCCAAAAATGGGACACACAGAGGTAAAAAATGGGAGTGAGTATAGGGCCTTGGTGGTGCAGGCTGCTAAATGCCTAGCACTTAAGTTCCAGCTGCCTGCAATTACTGCAGGCTCGAATCCCACCAAGCTCAAGGTTGACTCAGCCTTCCATGCTCTCAAGGTAGGTAAAGTGAGGACCCAAGATTGTTGGGGGCAATAAGCTGACTTTGTAAAAATGCCGCTTAGTAATAAGCAGGCATATACAATGGAATGAAGGCTATTGCTGAGCACATTGGGTTGTATCCCAAAAAAATTGTAAGCCGCCCTAAGTCTTCGGAGAAGGGCTGCATATAAATGTAATTAAAAGAAAAAAGAAAAAAAAGAAATCCAAAAATCAGCCGGAATTAGAGGTGAGCAGGAGGGGGCTTGGGTGGGGGGCCTCCGGAGCAATAGCTGAATCTGTCAGCCCCCCTTTGGAGGAAATGATGGATGCTTTTAGAATGGCAGAGGAGGGAAAGGATCTAGGAGCCAAGCCAAAACATTCCATCTCTGGAAGAAGAGGCCAAACAGTTTTAACCAGACAGTTTGAAGAAAATTATTTTTCTAGTCCCATGTATACAGCAGCTGAGTCAGACTGGAGGGAAGAAACACAAATTGAGTGGGTAATCTCTCAAGATGACATCCACAAGATAAATTCTGGGAGTCCATTGATAGCGGATTTACCACAGCAGTTCCAGCAATTAAAAGTAGCAAGCTTGGTCCCTCAGCTCCCGCCTGTCTAGACAAGTTGGAGCCTGACACAACCCATTTTCTCTTATCCAAGTATCATGAGGGACGAGGAGATTACACAGATGCCAGGTGGAGAGGTCCAGAAAGAAGCATCGACTGATAGAGGTATGTTGCAGCCTCTGAGGCAATCCTCTCATTTTCCAGAAGGAAGATTACCCCCTGCAGAAAGTATCCCTCCAGGGTGGGGATTTTATCCAGGCCAAGGGTGGATTCAATGCCAATGGCAGCCAGCACAATGTCCTGGCATGAAGGGGGGTTACCCAGACAACAGACAGTAGTCACTTCCCCTCCACCTGGGCAGGGAACCAGACCACACCCATCTTCCTCATGGCAACCACAATTGCAACCCCAACCTGGAGCAAGGCCACAGGGACCCCTATTCCAGAGAGGCACCACCCAGCCAGGCTTCAGGGGCCCTGCCCAGCCTAGATACGCCACCCGGCTGGCTCCTTTCATTCCAGTTCAGGCTGCAGGAGCCTGGCCTGTACCACCTCCCAACCACGGCCCAGGCTGGACCAAATATCATTTAAGGCCATATTCGATGGCCGCCATGAACATTTCAATTACTTCCTCACTCGAATCCGATCTCATATAGAACAATTTGGAGATCAATATGCCACAGAGCGTGATTTGGTTACGGCCATAACAGATGGGATGAATGAAGGGGATGCTTCAGACTTGGTGGCCCAACTACACAATGAACAAGCCCCCGAATTACACGATGTCAGTGGGTTTATTGATTATTAAGGCTCAGATTTGAAAATCCAGACAGGGTGGCAGAGAATGAAGAGAAGTTAATGGGAATGAGACAAGGCAAGCGATTCTTGTCAGACTTTATTTGGGACTTTAGAAGGGTTGCAAGCCACCTCATGGATTGGCCTGCAAGAATGACTTTACACTACTTTAAAAATGCCATTGATCCAGAAGTAAAGAAGGCCAGTGACATTAGGGGAATACCAGAGACCTTGCAAGCATGGTATGCCACCGCCCTCAGCTTAGACCGCAGCATCAAACCACACAGAAAATCCCTTCCGGCAGTGGCTAGGAGACCGCTGACCAGACCAGCCGAAGCTGCTCGTACCCGACCCAATAGGATACTGAAATGTTACCTCTGTGGCCAAGACGGCCATAGAGCAGCAGACTGTCTGGCCCCTGCTCCTGTACCACAAGCACCACAATCAAAGTCTAGTACGGCTGGTAGAAGTTGGAAAAATCAAGGAAGACCTTCGGACTTTAGCCAGTTTGCTAGACACAGCTGGGAAAGTCCCCTCTATGCAGATGGGAGCAACGGACCACCAGGCTGACACCACTTCCCCAAGAACCCAACTGGCTAAGACGACCCAATGGTGAGTGATCCAATCATACCTTTTACAGTCAAGGTCAAGTTAGTGGTACCGAACATGGGGGAGGCCGGGGAGTTAGAAGCTGTCATTGATACTGGATGCCTTATTGGACTCCCTATCACTGAACAATTGGACATAAAGACTAACCCACTAAAACACCCAATCAGATTTGAGCAAGTGGATGGGACATTAATTGGGGGGACCCCAGCCACCCAAATGAGAGAGTTGATAAAGATGGAATTAGGGCCCCACCGTGAGCTCATAGGCTTCATAGTGGCCCCCAGGATGTCAGAATCAATCATATTGGGACTTGCTTGGCTAGACAAATGGGCCCCTATGATCAAATGGGAGCGTGGATTCAGGAAAATCCTCATTGGGCTGGGCCCATTGCCCCCTCTTCCTCCCACTACAAAACCACCAGTCAACTTGAACCCAAAACCTGAGCCACCATCCACAGCATCCCACCTTCCACCAGATAAACCCCAGATACCCAACCAATAGAAAGACTTGGCTGAAGCATTCAGTAAAGAAGAGTGTAATGTTTTACCTCCCCATCGAGCCACTGATTACACCATAGAATTAGAACCTGGGGCGAAACTACCAAAACCAAAGATGTATTCCATGACACCTGCTGAAATGACTGAATTAAGGAAATACATCAACCAAAATTTGGACCGAGGTTTTATTGAACCTGCCAAATCAAGATTAGCTCCCCCCGTGTTGTTCAAAGAGAAGGATGGCGGGTTGAGATTATGTGTCGACTTTAGGGGCGTGAATGCCATGTGCATCAAAAACATGTACCCTCTCCCCCTCATGAAGGACTTATTGAACCACCTGTCGAAAGACAAGGTATTCACCAAGCTAGATCTCAGGGAAGCTTACTAACGGGTCTGCATCAAAGAGGGAGACGAGTGGAAAACAGCTTTTAACTGCCCTTTGGGTAGCTTCCAGTTCAAAGTCATGCCTTTCGGACTTCAGGGGGCTCCTGCAGTGTTTATGCAGCTCATCAATGAGGTGCTACACTCGCACCTTTATCGGGGGGTCCTCGTATACCTGGTGACATCCTTATGTTCAGCAAAACCATGGAAGAACATGTTCAATTGGTCCAACAACTCCTAGAAAAACTTCTAGCCACCAAATTATATGTGAAACTCTCAAAATGCGAATTCCACAAAGTCGCTGGATTATTTAGGCTACCGAATATCCAACCTGGGAATTGAAATGGACCCCGGAAAGGTGAAAGCGGTGCTGGACTGGCAACCTCCCAGAACCCAAAAAAAACTTCAAAATTTTTTAGGGTTTGCCAATTTCTATAGACAATTCATTCTGTCCTTGGCTGAAGTTGCCCTCTCGTTAACAGAGCTATTAAAAACGGGCCCGTCACCCACCAAACCGAAGCCAAATCAACCCCTGGCTTGAACCATGGACTGTCAGAAAACTTTCGAGACCTTAAAACTCCTCTTCAGAGCTGAGCCCATCCTCCAACACCCAGATGCAACCAAGCCTTTTATTGTCCAGACTGATGCGAGCGATGTAGCAGTGGCAGCCATTCTGCTGCAAAAAGACTTTCAAAACCGACTGATGCCTTGCGCTTATGTGCCCAAAAAACTGACGGACACAGAATGAAGGTGGGCGGTCTGGGAGAAAGAAGCATTTGCTGTACGATGGGCTTTATTGACTTGGAGGCATTTCCTAGAAGGGTTGCCGGAGCCCTTTGAGGTATGAACTGATCATAAAAACCTCGAGGCTCTAAAGACCCCTAGGAGATTATCACCCAAACAAGTCCGCTGGGCCCAATACTTCAAGTGATTCAACTTCAACATTAAATATATCCCCGGAGGGAAAAACGTATTGGTGGACTCCCTGTCCAGAAAACCTCAGTTTGACAGCCACTGAGAGGAAATAGTACAAGTCTTAATTTCAGAAGCTCAATCAGCAGGCCAAGAAACCACTCAAGCCCAAGCCAACCGCAACCCCAAATGCCTGGAAGATAAGCTGACCACAGAATTGAAAATGGCCCTATTGAGCGATCCTTGGTTCCTGGAGCATCAAACCAAATTGACAATTAATGAGGGACTGGCTTGGAAAGGGACTAAGACAACCCTAAGACTACTGGTACTAAAGCATAGCCATGACTTGTGGCTGGGAGGCCACTTCGGATTCTTAAAAACCCTACAGTTACTGAGAAGACAGTTCTGGTGGCCAAAACTGAAACCTGACATCGAGGACTATGTAAAAAGTTGCTCAATTTGTGCCACAATGAAACACAGAACTGGGAAACCCCCTGGCCTCCTTCAACAAGGAATGAACCAATTGCTGAGCACATGGTTGTATCCCCAAAATTGTAAGCCACCTGAGTTGGAGGAAGGCATATAAATGTAATTAAAAAAAAACAAAAAACAAGTCACTGAACCAACCCAACCGTGGGAAGAAATCGCAATGGACTTTATTGTGGAATTACCTGAGAGTGAAAGGAATACAATCATTTGGACTGGGATTGACTTATTCTCTAAACAGGCCCACTTTATAGCCTGCAAAGGACTTCCATCTGCAAAAAAGCTTGCAAAGCTGTTCGTGAAGCATATCTATAGACTACATGGAGTACATCGTGGAATAATATCAGACAGAGGAGTACAATTTACCGCAAAATTTTGGAGGGAATTTTTGAAATCCATTGGGTCCTCCCGAGGATTATCCTCAGCTTTCCATCCTGCTTGTAACGGAGCAGCGGAGAGGGCTAATGCCATGATTGAACAATACATTAATGCTATGTAAATTATCAACAAGAAAATTGGGCACACATCCATGTCCCTAGCAGAATGAATGAACTCATTAAAGAAAGGGTGGGAAGATACAAAAAAGGCTTTGACCAAGCTGCAAAAATTATAAAAACAGGCGGATAAACATAGATCCCTTCAACCGCCCTTTAAGTGGGAGACAAAGTATATTTGTCAAACAAGTATCTTAGGTTGAAACTGCCCAGTAAGAAACTGGGGCCAAAATTCTTGGGTCCATTCCCAATTTCAAAGATAATCAATCTGGTCACTTTCCAATTGAGTCTTCCTTGACTATTAGGGAAGATTCATCCAGTGTTCCATTGTAGTTTTCTAAAACCAGTTACTACATCAATGATAAGACCAGTGTGAATCGCTCCCCCTGACCCGTTAACGGTACAGGGGGAAACACATTATGAAATTAAGAAAATTCTCGATTCTTGATTACACCGTGGACGATTGCAATATTTGGTCTTATGGAAAGGATACTCTCTCTCAGATGCTAGTTGGGTGAAGAGTTGGGATGTTCATGCTGATCAATTGGTTAATCAATTCCATGAGGAATTCTCCTATAAACTGAAGGGTCCTCGTGGGGGGGGAGGAGGTTAAGGACAATGCATTAACCCCTGGTTGTGTTTTGTTTTACTTTTCTTATAGGAGGAGGAATTTTCAAGGGGGGGTGCCTGTCAACTCTGGGATTCATCGTTGCCATAGAGTTCTGAAGGGAAGGAAGTGATGTTTTGAATAGTTCTTAGGGAAAAAAATATTGAGTTATTAGTTCAAGGTCACAGAGAGTGGCGTAGCAAAGAATTGAGAATGCAGATCATTGGTTCATGTGATTGATGTGGCTGCTTTCCACTAATTAGCTCCAACAAGAAAAACCTTGCCAAGGTGTTCGTCAATGCTGCCAAAAACCCAGAGATAAGAACTAATTTACAAGATTCTCCAAACACGAACTAAGATGTCCATAAGTTGAGCTTCAGAGCTTCTTTGCTTTCTGCAAAGAACGCTTTTTCAAACCTGGCTTTTATCCTCTTGAGGGAGGGGCAGCCTTACTCCCGAGTCGCCTGTGCTGCTGTAATTGTTCTTTCCTCTGAGTAATCCTTTCGCACGTGCACTTGGCACAGGCTCCTTGGGAACCTCATCACTGCTGCCAGCCCCACAATCTCTGAAGGCAGCAGTCCACTCCTGATGGTCCTGGCTCCCTCATCAGAATCCTTGCTCTCCTCAGCCATCTGCACCTGCTGCCAGCTAACCATGACACCTAGAGATAGTAAAGCAAGAGATGGAGGGGGAGATAGACAAAATATTTAGAATAAACACGAGCTATGCAAGGAGACATAAGATCCTGAGGGAAGTACACATGAGATTTGTTAAGAAATCAACAAGAGATGAAATACTGAAAAGGGCAAGAGATGATCCACTGCAGTACAGAGGGAAAGAAATTGTGGTTCTGAAACAGATTCTTAGGAGGGTGTGGGAAACAAAAATATAGTTTATTTATCTATTGGATTTAATAAGGCCAAAGTGAAAAGTAGCAGGCCCCAGAATAAAGAGACATGAACCAAAGTTTTAGATAGGATGATTTCAAAATGTACCAGAACTATTTGTAATCCTGCTGAGCTGTTGCTAATTGTGAAATGTGATTTTGCAAAGTATGTAGCTTTATAGATATATTTGGACGTAGAAGGATGAAACCGCGAGAAAGAGGGAACTGAAAGTAGCAGATGGATAGAGGTTTTAGATGTACATGA
>SOZL01001852.1:113957-133126 GCA_009733165.1 Naja naja | reverse complement strand
TTCTACCCCCACATTTGGCCATGAGTCTGACTCTGCCTCTGGCTCAGTGGTGAAATATTCAACAAGACTGCTTTTCATCAATCGCTAACTTGACAGCTATATTTTTGTGTTTTGCACCCACAGTAAATGATACATTCTAAACTGCATTTGCTTCCAGACACGGGGCTCTATTTTTACAAATTAAAGATGGGCAGGATGCAGCTATCATCCTGAAACTTTGGCTCCTTGCAAAATGGCATAATGAAGAAGCTGTCAGCAGAGAAGAACATAGATGGCAGATAGACAGTGACTTATCATAAATCAGTATTTTTCATAAATCTGTGTTACAATTTTCACATTAAAAAAGGCTTTCATAAGAGATTTTGTTACCTTGTTTTCAGGGCTTGATAATTTATTTCAGATATGAATAAGAAGGGAAACAAGGCCTTGAGGCTTGTGTTCTATAGCAAGTAGATTTTGCATACTTAAAGCTTTCTTGCATGCAGTAAAACAACTTATTTATCTATATCAATTCCAAGACATTTTAGCTTTTGACTAATTCCTGCGTGTAGGAATGACTTCTTTGAGCATATAACTTTATTGATGTGCTCTGGTGGAATGCTGATATTATATATTGCATTTCTTTACATTCTCTTCCGATTAAGCAGAAACCTGGAAAATATTGGGCAAACAAGGATTAGTTAGTAAGTAAATAAATTTATTACATGTAGGAAGGTAACAGAAAATCTTTCACATTGTAGCAGTACAGATAGCAATACCTTTAAAAAATGTATTTATACATTTCTGAGTAGTATTAACTTCAACTGTACCATAGATGTTCAGAAAATGCTATGGTATATGTAAAAATGTGTAACAGTGGTGGGATTCAAATTTTTTACTACCAGTTGTGTGGGCTTGTGGGCGTGAGTGTGACTTGATGGGCATGGCAGGGAAGGACACTGTAAAATATCCATTCTCCTCCCCACTCCACTAACCTGCTTTCCAGCTCCGTCTTCAGGGCAACAAAGAAGACCCAGCCAATCAGCTGGGACTCAGGACGAGAGAATAGATGGGAGTGGTATTTGCCGGTTCTTCGAACTACTCAAAATTCTGCTACTGGTTCTCCAGAACTGGTCAGAACCTGCTGAACACCACCTCTGGTGTGTATACTTGTGTATGCATGTGGACAGAAGATGCAGCCTTTGAAATCCTATACTGTAATTAGTGCACAGTTTGAAGCACTTCAATTGTTGCTGAATTATGCCTGAAACATCATCATCATCATACATGTCCAATTTTTGAAGGCAGTACAAGATGCTGTTTAAAAACATCTGGAAGGCTCAATATGTAAATGTAAAATTATTGGTACACATTGATATACTTTTCCTAAACATGTACTGTTATGTATGTAGGTTTGAATGTCATTGGTTTAGTTTGAATTGTTCTTGTAAAATGTCAAATAGGATTGGTTTAAATAGTGCAGGAAAACCCTGACTCTGATTGGTTGGCAACCACGGCTGCTGGCTATAAGAAGCAGCCGTAGCCCAGCCAAGTTGGGTCCATTTGAGCTGTAGTCACTTAATAAACTCTTCACTGAAGCTCTTGCGCCTGACTCTTCATGCAAACTTAACATGTACTCTGCTTTGGTATTTACATCTTCATACAGCCAGTATGTACAAGCTGTATACTGTAACCTATAATGTCTGGAATTCTACTTCTGCCTTACCCAGACTTCCTGAATATATTACCAAGTGAAACATGCAGAAACATGCATTACTATAAATCAAACACACAGTATCTGCAAAGATGAAACCTGCTCATATCTCAGTGCCTCTACCCTAAAACAACCTTTTGCCAACATTAGAGACCAACTGTTGTGATAGTCTGATAGATGCAAACTGAGAAGTGTTTGAACTTCTGCCTTCTTTTGATAATCAGACATCTCCAGGGATTAGCTGTCTTCCTGTGGATAAGCTTGGAAGGATAGTAGGAGGCCCAAAGCAAAGAATGGAAAGAAAAAGAAGAAAGAAACACGATGCAATATATTATTCCCCTTCATGCTGAACTCAGCCCAGCAGGATTTGACAAGAGCAATTTTTAGCAGAAAAGTATCCTGCAAAATAAAGTTTAAGTAGCTTTCCTCAACCCCATTTCCTGCATTGATCAAATTTGGAGTCTTTGTGAAACAGCATGAAAATTAAAACAAGAAAAGGAAACTGTTACAAGAGTCACTTCCTTATGGCAAATTAAGCTGTTCTTCCTGTCATTTTTCAAAAGAGCGAAACTATAAAGTTTCCATCCAGGAGGCTCAAACTGGGTGGAATACAGCATTCTCTTAGCAATAATTAATGAGTCCTGAGATACGCAAACCATGGAAGAAACATTTCATACATGAAACTAGAGATGATTGGCAACCTTACCCAAAATAGCCTTTTCAAAAAGGAAACTTTCCATTATAAGTGTTCTCGACTTATGACTGTAATTGAATGGCAAGTCATAATGATTGTAACGAGGTCCTCATGAGATCAAACCAATTTTATGACCTTTTTTTTGCAGTAGTTATGAAGCAAACACCATGGTTGTTAGCAACAATACTTAAGTGTTATTAAAAGATTTGGGGGAATAATCAATTTTAAGGCAGAAATCAAGAGATGTATCCCACTTGAGAGAAAGACTATAAATCTAGCTATAAATCTAGATGAAATGACATTATGCAGAAATATCACCCCAATGACCAAAATACATATTGTCCAGGTCATGTTTTATCCAGTCATAATATAGTATGTGGCTATTAAAGCTGGATCTTCAGAAAGACTGAATGAAGAAAAAAAACAAAGCCTTTGGACTGAAGAAGACTACTGAGAATACTTTGCAAAAACAAATTGTTCAGTACTAGGTGAAGTAAAACCAGGCTGTTCGGTGAAGTAATGAAGTTACATCCTATACACTTGGACACTTAATGCAAAGGCAAAAATAATTTGACCTGACAAAAGATCAAGGGGCCATATACCATTACAGAAGACATAAAGAAAAGTTTCCAAGTCCTCAAAGAAACTTTTATTTCAGTGAAAAGGGAACAGCATTCCGTGAGCCTTTGGCTTATAGCCATGCTGGCCAAATGACCATGGAAAATGTCTTCAGACAATGTTGGCTCCTTAGGCCGAGAAATGGAGGTAGGCACTGTACTCAAAGTCAGACATGACTGGAAGGAAAGCCTTTATCTTTACTCAAAGAAGCAGTTACATAACCCGTTAGCACAGTGGTTAGAATGCAGTACTGCAGGCTACTTGCTGCCTGCCGGCTGCCTGCAGTTCAGCAATTTGATTCTCAGCAGCTCAAGATGACTCAGCCTTCCATCCTTCCAAGGTGGGTAAAATAAGGACCCAGATTGTTGTTGGGCCAATATGCTGACTCTGTAAGCCACTTAGAGAGGACTGTAAAGCACTGTGAAGTAGTATATAAGTCTAGGTGCTACTGCTACTAATGGACAAACCTGGTGAATTGATGTCTGTCAGATCATGAAGAAGACATAAACTGACCCACAACAAAAATAAAACCCTATATCTTCTTATGAACAACTGCTGAACACTTTAAGGTTGGCAGCTCTTTGAGACTCCTTTGCAGATCTAATAAGGGTCTAATGGCACTTGAATAAAAAGACGGATATGGTTTGGGATTAATGTAGAACAGGATAATGAGATTATATGGCCAGTTATGAAGTACCAATTTGCTAGAAAGTGAGCTGATGAGATGATACCCACATTACTCCTCTTGTTGCTTATGTTGCTGCTTGCTAATATCAAGCTTTCAAACAAGCTTCCATTTAAAAAAATTAAACATTTTACAGCAAAAGCCCATGCATATTTTAAAAAAGAATTGGAAGAAATTCTGCTATTTATTAAAACATGTTGATTTTTTTCAGGCTTCCATACAAAGCTCAAAAAGAAAAAAAAGGCCAGTTCTTTAAGGATTGCATTGGATTTCTGCAAAGCATTGGAGTTCTGCATTCTACATTAGGCTATCTTTGAAGCATACCTGGAAACTACAGCTGTTCTAAAACACAACATCTCATATATTGCCTTGTGTGCCCTGCTTTGATTATTTACAATTTATCTTAAAGATGTAATTCAATTGTGCCAGCTTTAACATACAAAACGTTATACAGGTAATCCTCAATTTACAATCATAACTGACCTTGGAATCGTGTTTGTATGTAAGTCATTACAATTATATGTCAAGGCATCCAAGTGATCAGAAGTAATTTTCTGACCTTTTTTGTGGTGAACATTAGGTGAACATGGTGGTTGTTAAATGAACTCAGTGTCATTAAACAAATGTAGCAGTCGTTAAGTGAACCCATTCATTTGAATGGGTGTTTTTTTCCTGGAAAAATGCTGGAAATCATAAAAAGAAATCATGAACTGCGATCAGATGATTGTGGAATGTTACAACATGTCAAAAAGCTGACCCACCTGACATACGGTCAGGTTGTGTGACAATAGGATGTGTGGCCAGGAGTGCTTTACAGGCTATGAAGCACCTGTTTTGTGGCTGTCTAAACTTTGAACAGTTATAAAACAACTAGTCATTAAGCAAAGAGTATCTAGTTGACACTAAGGTAACTTCAAAACTTCCCACTCCAACTAAAATCACACATCCAAAGGTATTCTTCTAGGAGAAGCTGTTTGTGATTTCTCAAATTAGTTAGGATGTGGGGACGAGATGGAATGAAACCAGAATGTGGCATCCATATGTGGAACTTCAAGAACTTGTCCCATCCCATTTGATGGTTTTTTGGAAAGAAAATGAAGATCAAAGTCTTCTTGCAGGGTCTTTGAGGAATAATTGTGCACTATGTGTGTAGAGAACTATAGAAATTACTCTGGAGAAGCACCAGAGGTGGTATTCAGCAGGTTCTGACCAGTTTTGGAGAACCGGTAGCGGAAATTTTGAGTAGTTCGAAGAACCAATAGTGGAAATTTTCAGTAGTTCAGAGAACCTGCAAACCTCTGACTGGCCTCACCCCCATCTATTCTCTGCCTCCCAAGTCCCAGCTGATTGGCTGGGTCTTCTTTTTTTGCCCTGCACAGGAGAACAGAACTGGAAAGCAGGTTAATCAGTTGGGGAGGGAATGGAGATTTTGCAGTATCCTTCCTCTGCCACGCCCACCAAGCCATGCCCACAGAACCATTAGTAAATTTTTTTGAATCCTACCACTGAGAAGCACCATAATGATAGTTAGCAAAACATGACCTAAACCTGGGAAGGGAAGACATTGGAAAGAAACTTAAAATAGCCCTGCCTTGATTCTTGGTGCACATTCTCAGGCTGTCAAGAATCTGTTATTATAATAGATAATAGAATTTATTGGCCAGGTGTGGTTGGACACACAAGGAATTTGTCCTGGTGCAAATACTCAGTATACATTACAAAAAGATATATTCATTAAGAGTCAAGAATCATGAGGTACAGCACTTAATGATAGTCATAGGGTACAATAAGCAATCAAATCATACTAGGAAACATTCAATAAAGGTTGTAAGGATACAAGCGACAAAGTTACAGTCATACAGTCACAAGTGGGAGGGGATGGGTGATGATGAGAAGATTAACAGTAATAGTAGTGCAGACTTTGTAAATAGTTGAACAGTGTTGAGGGAATTATTTGTTTAGCAGAGTGATGGCTTTCGAAAAAACTGTCCTTGTGTCTAGTTGTTCTGCTGTGCAGTGCTCTATAGTGTCGTTTTGAGAGAAGGAGTTGAAACAGTTTATGTCCAGGATGAGGGTCTGTAAATATTTTCACAGCCCTCTTTTTGACTCATGCAGTATACAGGTCCTCCATGGAAGGCAGGTTGGTAGTAATCATTTTTTCTGCAGTCCTAATTATCCTCTGAAGTCTGTGTCTGTTCTGTTATAGCCTACATAAAATAAAACAGAATTCCATATATTTCTTATAAAGTTTGTTTCCTGATCTGGTCTATCTTGAAGAGCTGACAACCTTAAATTGGAGTTAATTAGTTAATTTATACATTAGTTTATTGATATTGTGTAATGTTTACTGTGGTTTTATTTTATTCTGCTTTGCTGACCTTGTAGTGGTTTTAATGGATTTTATACTTCTTTCTGCATGTTCCAGGCAGATAGCCAGCGAGCAGAGTGGGTGGATATGCCAGGTTCTAAGTGTGATCACTTGCTTCCTTTCTCTGAATTAAGGTTAATTGTGTGGAAATTGGAATGTGCTCGCTAATCCTTGCAGCTCACACACTGACAGACCCTCTCTAGATAGACTTTACACTTCCTGCAGTGACACCCCCTGCTTTGCTACATCTGCTGCTGCCAATGGTTTCTTTTAAAGAACACACATTTTCTTAGCAAGCCATCTTAGGAAGCATGTTATTTGTCAATGGGGGTGATCATTTGCATCCCAAGATTAGAGTGCTTTTCAATTCCTTTCCTTTCCTTTTATTTTTCTCTTAAATAATATGACATTTGATTCTGATGCAGCGGGATAACGATTATTATGCCTTTCCATTTATTCTGCCAGCCCACCTCTGTACCTATTGGATTATTTGGTGTGGGTTTTTGGTTCTATTTGGTGGCATGAATCTAGGGGGAGATGTTGCACACTGTAGTCAAAGCACATGCTATCATTGACCAATACAGAAAAGATACAAATTACATTTCCAGTGATTGAACTCTTTTGTGGATTGCTTCTATAATCAAATACCACTGTACAACCTAATCCTAAGAGCTGTTAGATGCAGCTCTTTTTCTCTAGAATGTTTCAACGTATTTGGCAAATTGCAGAAAATTGTCAGTGTTTGAAGCAAACTCCTAATGCGCGTATACCATATTTTCGTTCTAGCATGTTGCAGGTTCATAGAAAAGCTGCTTTAATCAGGTGTAGATAGCCATTTTCCTAATGCTACTTCAAAAGTAATGAGGGCTAAAAATGTCCAGAATCCCAAGATAAGTAGGAGTTCTCTCCTGAATATTAAAAGACCTGACATTTAATAGAAAGCTGAAATAAAGATAAATAGATTGATTGTCTGCCATACAGTCATTTTGACTCTTAGCAACTACAGAGATGGATTCCCCTCACCCGCCAAGGCAATATGTTCTTTGGCTGGTCTTTCAGTTCTTCCAATGGTTTACTCATTGCTGCCATAATTGAATCCAGCCACCATGCCCCTGGTTGTCCTCTTCTTATTTTTTTCCTTCTACCTTTCTCAGCATTAAAGTCTTCTCCACAGAGGTATGCCTTTGTACAAGGTGTCTGAAATAGGATAATTTGAACCTAATGATTTGTACGCCAAGTGAGAACTCTGTGTTGATTTGTTTGAGGATCCAAAAGATCCCTGGATTGATGTTCTAGAAGAGGTCTGCTCATCCCTTCTCTGAAGCAGAAAGTCTGCTTTGATCTGCTGATGTCTGAGATTTTATCATGAATAATTCATATGTAATGAAGCCAGCTTGGCCAGCTTTAAGAGACAAATTTTTGCTTAGCAAGTAATAAAAACATTGACATGGCCCAAGATACCAATCATCCCAGTTTTCTGCTTTTTCAGGGCAGTTATAGAAGCAGGGACTGTAACGTCACCCTCAACATAAACATTATCAATCATTCAAACTGAGAGAGAGGGAGGGAGAGAGGGAGGGAGGGAGGAAGGAAGGAAGGAGGGAGGGAGAGTGACTGAATGAGTGAGTGAGTTGAGAAGATCTGCTGATAATTCACAGAAGATTACTTGAATATGAATAATTGAAATTTGTCATCTTATTGCATGCTATTTACGGACTTAATCTCTCTTTCCTGTTATTTGGATCTCCCTTATTTTGAATTCAACTCTGCTTCTTTTTAATGCCTTAAAATACATCCTGTACTCCTACAGAATCTGATCTGTGCATCAGTCTTTGTAAAGTACATGAAGAAAGGCTTTGAAAAGTGAAAAACAGTTTATAGCGATCTTTAGAAGGATCTATTTAAAGCTTTGTTCTGACACAGTTGACATTTTAACCTCTGTATTTTCATCGCACGCTGACTTGCAATTATCATCTTATTAAGAGTTTTTCAAGTGTTCCCCTTTAGTTCTCTTAGATCCATTGAATAACTCCTTAGATGAAAAGATCTGAAGAATTGTATAGGGGAAGGAAATGGATTTAAGCTGCAGAGCTGCTGGTGGAGGCTTTCCTTGTGACCCTGGGCCAGTTGTCTTCCATTTAGAATACATACTGTATGCTCCTATTCCAACAGCTAATATCAGCTTCATAGAACACAATACAACATGATACAATTGGCAGGTCAGGTGTACCATGGGATGGATTCTTGAAGAGATCTAGGGATTGATCCAAGGGCCACGATACCATGTATTTTAAGAGGTATACAAAAGGAATGACAGGTCTTGGGATGAATATTTTAAAGGATCCAGGGACAGCACCAGAAAATGTTGGATGTGTACTTAGAAGAATATAGGGCTTGAGTCAGAAAAGAGCCTGGAAATTATTTGGTTATGTAGTGAATGGAATTTCTTGATTTTGATGGATCTTGGGTATGGAGTTCAGTTATTTTGGTAGCTGTCAGAAGATGGAGCCTATTGTTTTTGTTTGCTGAAAGTTGCCTACACATAATCTTTTCACATTCTGAACCAGGTTTCACTTTGCAGAAATGCTGCTTCATGTGAAATGTATTCAAGTGTTATAAGATGGACAAAATCCTATTCCAGACTAGCTAAGCAGAGACTTTGGCAGAATCATGACCTAAAGCAGCTGCTCTGTGCTAGGTGTTTGTTATTATCCTGTGATTTCTTGCCAAAGTGTAATTGATCTTTTCATAAAGATCAACCGCCCTGCGAGCACACAGGCAGGGGCTTCTTGGGGTCCTGTCGGCAAGCCAATGTCGGCTGGCGGTCCCCCGGCGACGAGCCTACTCTGTGACGGTCCCCGTCCTGTGGAACCAGCTGCCCCTGGGGCTCGTTTGGCCCCGATCTCGCACCTTCCCCACGATTTGAAGTCCTGGTTATTTGACCAAACCGGGCTGTGACTGCCTCTCGGGGGGGGGGGGAATGGGATGGTTTTAATTCATTTTAAATTTGGTATTATTGGGCTTGTGTTTGTTTAATTCTTTTTAGCTATTTATTGTCAATGTATGTTTTAGCTGTGAGCCGCCCCGAGTCTTTGGAGATGGGGCGGCATACAAGTCCAATAAATATAATATATATATAAAAATAAGACTCTTGGCTGATATACATTCCCTGAAATTCCAGAGACAAGATACACCTGTACATTTTTATGTTCCAACAAATATACAGTGGTATTCCAAAAATTGCCAGAAAAAGTGAGATATATTTTATCTGGTGCTCCTAAGTTCCCTTTCAAAAAGTTCAATAAAGTCTGATAATCTTACCACTAGCTGTACGTTTCTATGCAACAATCATTTCCCTTTACATTCATTCCATTTTGAAGCAAACATACCCCACATTTTGCAAGTCTACTATGTGAAAGTGTGCTGAGGTGGGTGGGTGAGGGGTCAAAATATATTGAATTGTACGATCAAAAGCCCATTCATATATGTTTGTGAAATGAGCATGCAGGATGTGTAAGAAAGGATATAAACACTTTTTATCCCACTTTTATTATTTTCTAAGTAACTGAAGGCAGCAAACATACCTAATATTCCTTCCCCCTTTTCTTTTCTCCCACAACACCCCTGTGAGGAGAGCTGAGCTGAGAGAGACTGACTGGCACAGTCACTTAGCCAGTTTTCATGCCTAAGGCAGGACTAGAACTTACCATTTCCAATTTTTAGGCCATTCACCTAGAATCTGTATCAGTGGTGGGATTCAAATATTGTTGCCACCGGTTCACCGGGCGTGGCTTTGCGTGTGTGCACACACTTTGCATGCATGCGCATGCCAAACGCGCACTTTGCGCAGGTGCAGAGGCATTCTAACTCGCCTCCTGCAAGCCTGCACGATCCCGGTTGCTTCAGCAGCGGCTGCGTGGCGCTATTCTGTGCCGTGCAAAGCAGCTACGCTTCAAATTCAGAGTATGGGAGCCTGGGTGGGGGAGTGGGCCCAACAGCAGAGAGGCGGAGAGAACTGGTTCGGTCTCCGCTGCTTATCGCTCCTACTGGCTCGCCAGAACCAGGCAGAACCGGTCGAATACCACCACTGATCTGTATGTATGTATACATGTACATACACAAACACATACATATTTAATTGCAAAGAAGGGAACTAGAAATGTTTCTCTATGTTATATCATTCTCTCATTTAGGTACTCCAGGCTTAGCAAAGTTCTTACCATGAAATATTGCATTACAATCTCCCTATCCTTCCCATATAGTTGCACTCCTTTTAAAACGTGGGCATTTTGCCTGATTATCTATACTTAAAATTTTGCAGGGTCCCTTTTTGTCGAGGAAACCACAGAAACTTATGAATGAAAGGGAATAACAACTATATTTAGAATTTGTGTCTGCATTTAATAAAACATGTACATTTTAAGGTGGTTTCTTTCTGCCTCAGAGGCATGATATCGTATTTCTTTCCTATGTTTTTGTGAAAAAGAATGATAAAGTGGTTAGTGATATTTCTGATCAAATAAATTTCATCAGATAACTCTGCAACAGTATTATTCTCTGTTCTGTTATGCAGGAAACTGTTTTCATGCTCTCCAAAGGTCATTTTTAAGGCTGTATGGAACTGATAAAATTAGAATGACATCCCTTTGACTTGGTTGATTCAGTGCATACGGTAATTCAATGCACATATAAAATTTGTAGAAATTGGCTTTTCACATGAGATTCCTAAAAGCTGATGAACTAGTGTAAGCATACCCTGAAAAAAAACACAGCACTTTGATCCTGCAGGAACAGCAATTAAAATCAGGAAAAGATGCTCAGGGAAAACAGTTTCCTTAAGCGAGGCCAAAGCAACATATTAAAAAAGTTGAAATCTTTGTCCTGGCTTTACCCACCAAATCCACACTACTCCATTACTAAAGAGTGAAGCAACTGCCTCCATTAGTTTTGATGAAATAAAAAGGCCATTCAATTATTGTTTTTAGTTTACACTAATTGCATACATTTTATAGGAAGAGGCACTTATGGACCTATAGGGGCCATCTCTATCACTGCTGGTAATTGGACATTGTGAGAAGTCGTTCTTTCATCTACCCTTAACAAAAAGACTCAAGAGATTTTCTATATATATAGTATTGACGTCACAGAGGCTGGATAGATGTTGGACTGGTGACTTCTATTTCTAGAACAGGATTCTTGCTTACTAGAACCATAAGATACATAAAATAGAACTTGGTCCAAAATATTCAATCAGAATTTAAAACTCCAGGGCCCAGTAGTTTGTTCTGAAGACCAGAAGTAAATGGATCTCATAGGACTCTACTCACAATAACTTCAATCTTTTTTTCATTTTAACAGTATCTTTGAGGGCCAGATGATTTATTTAATTATTTGTTTCTTTAGTTTTCTTAGTTATTTAAACAGAGATTTATTTATTTATTTATTTATTTATTTATTTTATTAGTCTTGTATGCCACCCTCTCTCCCTAGGGATTCAGGGTGGCTCACAATATAAAATCACAATACAATAAATTAGTTAAAATAATTAAATCACAAGTCCAATAAATCTAAAACCTGTAAAATTTGATTAAAAAACCCTTAAAAACCACCCCACCTCATTTCAGTCCAGGCCGGCCTGCTGAAACAGCCAAGTCTTCAGGTCACGGCAGAAGGAGCGGAGGTCTGGGGCCAAACGGAGCCCCAAGGGAAGCTGATTCCACAGGGTGGGTGCTCCCACAGAGAAGACCCTACCCCTGGGCGCCGCCAGCCGACATTGTCTGGCCGACGGCACCCCAAGGAGGGCCTGATTGTGGGAGCGCACGGGGCGATCGGAATGCGATGCTGGCAAGAGACGCTCCCTCAAGTACCCCGGACCCAAGCCATGGAGGACTTTGTATGTTAACATCAACACTTTGTATCTCACCCAGAGGGCAAACGGCAGCCAATGCAGCTCACGCAGGAGGGATGCAATATGGGACTATTGGGTTACTCCCATCACAACCCTCGCGCCCGCATTCTGCACCAGCTGTAACCTCTGAGTGGTCCACAAGGGCAGTCCCATGTAAAGAGCATTACAGTAGTTGATTCGAAGTGACAAGTGCATGGGTGACCGTGCGTAGGGCATCTCGGTCCAGATAAGGGTGCAACTGGCACACCAGGTGAACCTGGGCAAATGCCCCCCTGGTCACAGCTCCCACCTGCTTCTCCAAACTGAGCTGTGTATCCAGGAGGACACCCAAGTTGCGAGCCCTATCCACAGGGGGCAACACATCTCCCCCTATGACCAAAGATGGAATATCCTGGATACTCTGAGATGCTGGTACACACAGCCACTGAGTCTTGGCCGGGTTGAGTCGAAGCCTGTTCCTCCCCATTCAGATCCGCACTGCATCCAGACAATGGGACATCATGGAGAGGGCATCACTGATGTGGTTCAGGGTGGAGATGAAGAGCCAGGTATCATCTGCATACTGATGATACCTCACCCCAAAACCACAGATGATCTCTCCCAGCAGCTTCATATATATGTTGAACAGGAGGGGTGAGAGGACCGACCCCTGAGGCACCACACAAGTGAGGGGCCTCGGGCTCGACCTCTGCCCTCCTGCCAACACTGGTTGCAACCGACCTGAGAGGTAGGAGGAGAACTACTGTAGAATGGTGCCTCCCACCCCCAACCCCCCAAGACGCCACAATAGAATACCATGGTTGATGGTATCAAAAGCCGCCGAGAGATCTAATAGGACTAGGACAGAGGAAAATCCCCTGTCCTGAGCCCTCCAGAGATCATCCACCAGTGCGACCAATGCCATCTCCGTGCTCTACCCGGGCCAGAAGCCGGATTGGTATGGATCTAGGTAGTCAGCTTCCTCCAGGAACCCCGGAAGCTGCTGAACCACCACGGTCTCAACAACCTTCGCAACAAAGTGAAGGTTGGAGATCGGACGGAAGTTGGTCAAAATGGCTGGATGAAAGGCAGGCTTCTTAAGGAGAAATTTCACCACTGCCACTTTCAAGGCGGCGGGAAAGAAGCCCTCCCTCAGTGAAGCATTGACTACTGTCTGGAGCCAGCCACATGTAACCTCCCTGGAGGCATAAACCAACCAGGAGGGACACGGGTCCAATAAACACGTGGTGGAACTCAGCCTCTGCATGATCCTGTCCACTTCATCTAAGGACACAGGCTCAAACTCATCCCAAATCGTCACTCCTTCCTCTGACTCCTGCCAGTCAGGGTTCAAGTTGGCCCGAATCTGAGCGACCTTATCCAGCAGATGCTAACTAAATTCCTCTGCCCTACCCCACAAAGGGTCCTCCCTCACCTTCTGGTGTAGGAGGGAGTGAATGACCCTAAACAAGGCGGCCGGTCGATCATCTGCGGATGCAATGAGAGCGGAAAAGTTAGCATACCTCGCTGCTCTCATCGCCATCAGATAAGTCCTAATGCAGGCTCTTAGCTGGGCATGGTCAGATTCGGATCGGATCGACCTCCACCTGCTCTCCAGGCCCCTCCTTTGATGCTTCATCTCCCGGAGCTCCTCTGAAAACCAAGGGGCTAACTGGGATCTGTGATAGGTTAGGGGCCTAGAGTGGCCTAGGTTAGGGGTTAGGTGGGTCGAGAGCCACCGAGGCCACCTGTTGCCAGGCGGCCACCAAGGCCTCAGCTGAGCTGTGGGTAAGGGAAGTGGGAATTAACCCCAGTGCCATCTGAAACCCCTCGGGGTCCATTAGGCATCTGGGGTGGAATCATCTAATCGGCTCCTCATCCCAGCAGCATGGGGCGGCCTGTTGAAAAAACAGCTGGAGGAGATAATGATCAGTCCATGACAGGGGCTGAATAGTTGGTGAGCCCCAACCAAGATCATTACACCACTGCCCCGAGATAAAACCAGGTCGAGTGTGTTCTCCCCTCATAAGTGGGGCCCTGAATTATCTGGGTCAGGTCCATAGCCACCATGGAAGCTATGAACTCTCGACCCAAACTCGATGCTCCACCTAGGGAGGGCAGGTTGAAATCCCCAAAACTAAAAGTTTGGGGAATTCCACTGCCACTCCTGAGAGAGCATCAAGTAGCTCGGGCAGGGCCGTTGTCACGCAGCTGGGGAAAGGTACACGAGCAACAGGCCCAACTGACCACCAGGACCCAATCTCAGGAGGAGAGACTCACACCTGCCTATCTGAGGGACAGTGACCTCCCTTGAAAACAAGGTCTCCCTAATAACTATGGCCACCCCACCCCCCTACCCTGGGCTCGGCCGTGGAGCTCCCAGGAACCTGGGGACATAAATCACACAGAGGGACCCCTCCCTCTGGTCCCAGCCAGGTCTCCATGATGCAAGCCAGGTCCGTGGCCTCCTCCTCAATAAGTTCACAGAGGAGGGAAGCTTTGTTTACCACGGACCTGGCATTCACATAGACCAACTAAGCCAGGGACCCTATCCCCATATCCCCAGGGGATACAGGATATGGTTCCCGGGAGTATCCCCGGGAGTGGGTGGAAACAAGAGAGTCGGAGCGTGCCACAGCTCGAAGATAGCGGGGGTGCACTCCCAAGCTACAATATAGCCCTCTGTTTCTCCATCTCCTGCCATATCCATTGCCCTAGGAATTGCAATTCCCACCCTGTTCCCCAAGGTCTCAGAGACCCCCACCCATCTCCTCCACACCGTGACCCTCTGCCCACCTGGACTGAACTAAGAATTGATTCAGCAGAACCGCCCCAGGTACCTGCCCGAACCGACTACCCACCCCACTCCCTAACCCCTTTAAATCTCTAATTAAAAAATTAAAAGCCTGCCCTTACACACCTTTTACAATTTAGCCCCTTGGTTGCGCCATGCAATATAACCATAATAATTTATTAAAATTATGTGCCACCCAACTGCCTATAAATCTGCCTATAAATCTGGGCAGTTTACAATGGTTAAAAACACTTCGAAACAATGAAAAATACCTTAACAAAAGCAATACAAAATAAAAGAACAAAGATAAAATCAAAATAATCAAATCAAAATAAGAACAAATCAAAATAAGAACAAATTACATACAATTATATATAATTCTCTTTTTAAAAATTCATATTTATATCCCACCTTCTCCGAGACTCAGGGGCTTACAATTTTTGGGATACAACCCAATGCGCTCAGCAATAGCCTTCCTTCCATTGTATATGCCTGCTTATTACTAAGCGGCATTTTTACAAAGTCAGCTTATTGCCCCTAACAATCTTGGGTCCTCAGTTTACCTACCCCGAGAGGATGGAAGGCTGAGTCAACCTTGAGCCTGGTGGGATTCGAGCCTGCAATAATTACAGGCAGCTGGAACTAAGTGCTAGGCTATTAATAGCCTGCACCACCAAGGCCCTTTTGTAACACTGTAAGAGTGGTTGTCCTATTCTTAACCTATAACTTTCAATCTTTTATCATGTTTTAATCCTTATTACAGAGCCTACCATTATAATATTTTCAGAACTATGTTTATTTTAGTAACTTTTTTAAAAAAAAGTTGCCTATTCTCAAAGCTTCTGAAGGCAGAACAAGAAGCAGTGGATGGAAATTAATGAAGGAGAGAAAAAACCTAGAACTAAGGAGAAATTTTCTAACAGTTAAACAGTTCATCCACGGAAAGACTTGCCTTCAGAAGTTGTGGGTGCTCCATCACTGGAGGTTTCTAAGAAGAGATTGGACAACCATTTGTCTGAAATGGTGTAGGGTTTTCTGCTTGAGCAGGAGATAGAAGATCACCAAGGTCCTTTCCAATTCTATTATTCTGTTATGCTGACTTTACAGGATGGACTTTTCTTTTGTATAGGCCTATTTTATTTCTTTGGTTTTTATCTGCTTCTTCTTTCTTCCAGCTTGCTTTAGCTGGGTAACAGGGTGACCTTCATTCCTTGAGTGACCCTGCTGGAAATATGTACTCTTGTCATATACTCTTAACATTCTGCATTCATCCGTCCTCTCAGGAACAGCCCACCCTGTAATTATGAGGCAACACAGCAGGACTTGAGATGGGGTGGGTGGGGTCATCCCATACATATTGAAATACAGCTATATTGTAGAATTTATCACCAGCCTGCATGGTAGTGGCAGTCAGTTGGGATGATTATATAAGGGGGTTGGATACAGGGATGGTATTCTACCAGTTCTCCAGGACTTCCAGTGTGACGTGTTGGAAGCAGCACAGGGTGACAGCACTCTGACCCTCGTTGCTGAAATTAAGCTGTCTGGTGGCTGTCGGAGGTGAAAATCGGTCCTGGGGGGATTGATGAGGAAGAGGGGAACCTTTGTAGCTACAGCGGGAAGGTGCGATACTCAGTGATGTGACCGGAAGAGCCCTCAAAGCCAGAACTGAAGTGTTGGCTTTCAATGGCCGACCTGGAGACTCAATGTCTCACAAGATAGAAAAGGGAAGCGAAGAGAGAGAACG
Source organism: Naja naja (assembly GCA_009733165.1). Classification (NCBI taxonomy): domain Eukaryota; kingdom Metazoa; phylum Chordata; class Lepidosauria; order Squamata; family Elapidae; genus Naja; species Naja naja. The sequence goes on along the minus strand of SOZL01001852.1, from coordinate 116,640 downwards.
GTGTGTTAAAAGCAGTGAGAGCAGAGGAGTTTGATTTGGTGGAAAGTGCTGAAGACAGAGTGAGCCCAGAGAGAGACAGCGAAGGAGAAAGCTCTAAGTGGCACAGACAGAGCTAACAGCTGTTGTTAACTTTCTAAGCAGTTTGGGGAACGGGTTGTTGGAAGAAATCTTTTTTTTTCCACTTTACAGGGTTAATCCTGTAAGGAACGCAGGAAGGAAACATTCTGGTATTGTTTCTTTATTGCCCTGCCTCTGTTAACCCTTATTACATTCTTGGCAGTACGCCTAGACTTCCTGTTGCCTGAGTTTCTCCAGAGTTTTTTTTTCTTTACTAGTACTTTGCTGGGGCTCGACTTTCTTAAAGGGGAAGGGTTGTTTTAAGCTTTTTACACTGCTGTTGGGAGGGAATACTTCCCTGGAAATACTTCCAGCTGGGATGCAACAATCAGCACTTTGAAGAAATAATTGAATAATGAAGCAGAGCTGCTGGAAAGAAGCTTTTAATGACCAGGAACCAAGATGAGTGACATTCAGCAAGGCTTTTGGCTGACTAGAAAGATTGACATTCAAACATGAATTTACATACCCTTTCTGAGTTTTTGGTGAAGTTTAATTCTGTGCTTGGTGACGTTTAATCCTGTGTTTATTGATGGGATAATTTTCCCTATTCAGCTTTGTCTGGAAGGAAAAAGGTTAATCTCTGTTCCTGAAAAGAAACTGGGTTGAGAAATCTGGCTAGTTCCTGTGTTTATTTGTTCTGGTAATTGGTTTAACAAGCAACAGTTACTGTTGTGATTTAATTATTTGTATTGTGTTTGAATTTTTTCCTGCCTCATGGTTTCTTTTTCTATCTGGGGAAGGGGTCTTCCTTCGCTGCTTTAGTGGTTCCTGGCACTGTCCTTTTGGAGTGTACTTCCAAGAGGCAGGATGCAAGCTTGACACTGATTTTTTTACTGCCTTTCTGGGGGGCATGTGATCTTTCCATAAATCTGAATGATTTCCTTAGGATAGCTTGTGAGGTGAGTGAGACCAGCTGGTATCTGATCTAAGGATCTGGATTGCTTAGATCTAAGCAATCTAAGGATTGCTTTTCCTGGGTGTGCTCTTTCTGGAGAGCTTAAATGACCTCTCTGCTAAAGGGTTTCACTTTATGAGCAAGAGTTGGCTGCTGATAGTTATCATTGTATTTTAGCTATTTTAATTCCTCAAGGTGCTCTGGCACCCTGCCTGATTTGTAACTCCAGCTTGCAGGTATTTTTAATCTAATGATTGGTATTTAGGGCAACTTTTTGCAAGCAAAGAAGCTTTTTGTATTTTTGTACAGGTAATCCTTGACTTACAACAGTTCATTTAGTGACCATTCAGTAACAATGGCACTGAAAAAAAGTGACTTATGACTGTTTTTCACACTTACAACCGTTGCAGCATCCCCACAATTACGAGAGGTCAGGTGAGGAGAAGTGCTCCTCGACATGAGCGATGTTGAATTGGCCACACCCACCCAGTCACATGACCACTCAGCCACGCCTACCCAGCTGATCATTAGGGCAGAGAACCAGTTGTTAAATTATTTGAATCCCACCACTGGCTGGATAGAATCATGGGTGATGCCCACACTTGAAATACAGCATCCAGTTCTGGTCACCATAATATAAAAAAGATGTTGAGATTCTGGAAAGAGTGCAGAGAAGAGCAACAAGAATGATTAGGTCTGGATGCTAAAACATATGAAGAATGGTTACAGGAATTGTATGTCTAGTCTAATGAAAAGAAGGACTTTACTTTTCATAGTTAGCTTATTCTCTGCTCCACATGATGTCACTAGTGGGTTACTCAAGGAAACATTGTTGTTTTTAGAATTTGAAATGCTTTCTCCAATATGTTTGATTTACCCTATATTGTTAGAGTTTGAGATAACAGTTGATTTGCTACTGCTACGGGAGTATGAAATAAATGACTGGTGAAAAGAGGGAAATATGATGAAGAGCAAGAGCAAGAGGAGATGAATAACGCCTTAGGGATATTCAGAAGTTATGATTAGTCTGTGATGAACTGAACCATCTTGATTTGCATTTCCCTGACTAATACGCTGAATCAGAATAGTTATCCTTTGATTTCTGTATTTCTTCAGATGATGCAGTACATTTATTTGTTATGGTTTTTTATAGGAAAAATTCGAGAGTAAAATGCATGCAGCATTGCAGAAGAATAAAAATTTTAGTATTTTAATCACAGATCAATACAAATTATACAATTTAGGAATGAACACTTGGATCAAAAGTGATACTGATAATAGATAGGTGCTATTGTTTCCTAGTATGCCCCACAGCACAGACTTTAGAAGAACTTTATTTTAACATATAGAATTCTAACAGGAAAATGTATGCAAAGATGAAATTAAGGGCAACTTCCAAACTGCATAATAGAGAATGAAGATGAAGGCTGTAAGTTTATGCAGTGTAAAATGTAGCATGAAGTTTTATTTGTTGACATAGCAAAGCTTAATTTTCCCTCCCTTCTCCATAGAAACCTAAGTTAAAAAAGAACATTTTTGGATAAGAGCTGGAGGTTTAACTAGGGAGCATTGCTGGATTAAAAACAAAACAACAATCAGAACTACTGCATCTTTCCAAGACATTTTCAAGTGTGACTCACTTTTTGAGGGGGTAGGTCACATTTAATT
>SOZL01001852.1:83523-112957 GCA_009733165.1 Naja naja | reverse complement strand
TAGCCATGTTAAGAAATTTCATGAATATCTGTATGGCAGGTCATTCACCATTGTTACAGATCACAAACCTTGCTTGGCATCGTGGCAGGAGACAAACCTACACCTATTATCCCTGTCACCAAGAATGCTGAGGTGGACTGAATTTCTTGCAGCTTACTCCTACAAAACTGATTCACTGAGCCTGGCAAGGACATTGGACATGCTGATGCACTGAGTCGTTGCCACTACCTTGCCTGCAGGAGACTGTGAACTTGGACTCACACCCTTTTTCCTGGAGACCGTTGCTAAGCTTCCAGTCCATGCTGCTGAGATTGCCAGAATCTGCCAAAGATGCTGTGTTGGCACCTGTTATGGGATGGATTAAGAAGGTTGGCCTCTTCAAGATCTACCTCACTGCTCAACCTTTCAAATCCAGGCAAACTGAATTATCTGTATTAAGAGGATGTATTTTTGGCCAAACAGTGGTGGTTTGTTCTGCAAAACTGCAGGGAGGTTTTGGAAATGTTACATGAGGTCATCCTGGGTTAGTGGATGAAAGGTTTGGCCAGGAGTTATGTATGGCCAGGTATTGACAAATGGTTGAAAACTGGGTTGCATCTTGTCCCAATTGCCAGGTAGTCAGGCCTGCCCCACCTCACGCCCCCACACAGGAATGGGAATGTCCTAGGGGCCCATGGTCTAGAATCCACATTGATTTTGCAGGTCCTACAAGAGGGCACACGTTTCTAGTAATTGTTGATGCATACTCCAAATGGCTAGAGGTTATTCTCATGACTTCTACTACTACTGAGGCTGTTATCAAGCAGCTCAAAAGCTCTTTGTAACCCATGGGTTACCAGATGTCCTGTCTCTGACAATGGCCCTCAATTCATCTAACATTTTTGAATCCTTTCTAGCTCAACAGGGCATCAGACATGCCCTTACAGCCCTGGGCACCCCGGCCAGCGGCGGGCTGAACGTATGGTGCGGCTTTACCAAAGAAAAGCTTCAGCAGCTGGGTCCGAGGGACATCTCTGAGAGCTTGAAAAGCTTCTTAGTGTTCAACACATCACTCTAGCCCATCAACTAACTTGTCCCAGCAGTTGTTAATGGGCAGGAAACTTAGGTCTTCCCTTGACCGACTTCATCCCACTTATGCACCCAATACACTGGATTCCACTTCCAAAGTTCGTTCTTTCAGTGTGGGAGATTCTGTCCATGCTAGGAACCTTACAGGTGAACCTTTGTGGATTCCTGCTGAAATAACTCCATCACTGGCCTCTTTCTTACAGGGTTCAAACAGAGGATGGCCTCCTCTGGAGCAGGCACATTGACCAACTTAGATCCCGTTCCCTCAACTCAGCCCCTGTCTCTCTCTAGGTCCCTCACCTGATGTCTCTTCTAGGGGAAGGGGAGGAACAGGAGAATATCAGCAAACAGGAATCAACCCCTTGTGTAACGAGCCATTGCGGCAGGAACCATCCCGAACCTGTCACAATGCCAAGATCCATCCTTAAGTAGAGTCATTGACAGGAACCATCCCAAACCCTGTCTTAATGCCTAGATCCATCCTTAGAAGTGGAAGATTGTACATCACTACCAGACTTGGGTGTTGACATTGGAATGGAGATGGGTTGGGAGGAGAGACCAGATTCTAACAGTCTACAGGGTCTTCTTTCAGGAAGTCCTAACGGGAAATGTCAGCAGACACATTTCCCTCTACTGGTGAGAACAATAAAGATTTGAACCACGAAGGTCTCAACGTAAGAGCCCCACCTATTTAAAGGAATACATTAGATAGGTTGGGTTTGGTATAAGACTGAACCTAGTGGGGAGGTGTTATGTATGTAGGTTTAAATGTTATTGGTTTTATTTGAATGGTCTTGTAAAATGTCAAATGGTATTGGTTCCAAATAGTGCGGAAGAAGCCCTGCACTCCCATTGGCAGCTTCGGCTGCGGCTATAAAGCAGCATTAGCCTTAACTGGACGGGTCCATTCGAGCTGTTGTCATTATAAAGTCTTTGCTGGAACTCCTTTCCATGAGTCTGACTCTTCAATGCAAAATATTAACAGTTTTCATCAATCGCTAACTTGACAGCTATATTTTTGTGTGTTTGCACCCACAGTAAATGATACATTCTAAACTGCATTTGCTTCCAGACACGGGGCTCTATTTTTACAAATTAAAAGATGGGCAGGATGCAGCTATCATCCTGAAACTTTGGCTCTTCGCAAAAATGGCATAATGAAGAAGCTGTCAGCAGAAGAACATAGATGGCAGATAGACAGTGACTTATCATAAATCAGTATTTTTCATAAATCTGTGTTACAATTTTCACATTAAAAAAAGGCTTTCATAAGAGATTTTTGTTACCTTGTTTTCAGGGCTTGATAATTTATTTCAGATATGAATAAGAAGGGAAACAAGGCCTTGAGGCTTGTGTTCTATAGCAAGTAGATTTTTGCATACTTAAAGCTTCTTTCTTGCATGCAGTAAAACAACTTATTTATCTATATCAATTCCAAGACATTTTAGCTTTTGACTAATTCCTGCGTGTAGGAATGACTTCTTTGAGCATATAACTTTATTGATGTGCTCTGGTGGAATGCTGATATTATATATTGCATTTCTTTACATTCTCTTGGCCGTATTAAGCAGAAACCTGGAAAATATTGGGCAAACAAGGATTAGTTAGTAAGTAAATAAATTTATTACATGTAGGAAGGTAACAGAAAATCTTTCACATTGTAGCAGTACAGATAGCAATACCTTTAAAAATGTATTTATACATTTCTGAGGTATTTGTTCAACTGTACCATAGATGTTCAGAAAATGCTATGGTATATAAATGTGTAACAGTGGTGGGATTCAAATTTTTTACTACCAGTTCTGTGGGCGTGGCTTGGTGGGCGTGAGTGTGACTTGATGGGCATGGCAGGGAAGGACACTGTAACCAGTTCATCCAGGCATATCCTATTCTGACACCACTCCACCCTCCCTCCACTAACCTGCTTTCCAGCTCCGTTCTTCTGTGCAGGGCAACAAAAGACCCAGCCAATCAGCTGGGACTCAGGACGCAGAGAATAGATGGGAGTGGTATTTGCCGGTTCTTCGAACTACTCAAAAATTCTGCTACTGGTTCTCCAGAACTGGTCAGAACCTGCTGAACACCACCTCTGGTGTGTAATACTTGTGTATGCATGTGGACAGAAGATGCAGCCTTTGAAATCCTATACTGTAATTAGTGCACAGTTTGAAGCACTTCAATTGTTGCTGAATTATGCCTGAAACATCATCATCATCATACATGTCCAATTTTTGAAGGCAGTACAAGATGCTGTTTAAAAACATCTGGAAGGCTCAATATGTAAATGTAAAATTATTGGTACACATTGATATACTTTTCCTAAACATGTACTGTTATGTATGTAGGTTTGAATGTCATTGGTTTAGTTTGAATTGTTCTTGTAAAATGTCAAATAGGATTGGTTTAAATAGTGCAGGAAAACCCTGCACTCTGATTGGCTGGCAACTACGGCTGCTGGCTATAAGAAGCAGCCGTAGCCCAGCCAAGTTGGGTCCATTTGAGCTGTAGTCACTTAATAAACTCTTCACTGAAGCTCTTCGTCCTGACTCTTCATGCAAACTTAACATGTACTCTGCTTTGGTATTTACATCTTCATACAGCCAGTATGTACAAGCTGTATACTGTAACCTATAATGTCTGGAATTCTACTTCTGCCTTACCCAGACTTCCTGAATATATTACCAAGTGAAACATGCAGAAACATGCATTACTATAAATCAAACACACAGTATCTGCAAAGATGAAACCTGCTCATATCTCAGTGCCTCTACCCTTAAACAACCTTTTGCCAACATTAGAGACCAACTGTTGTGATAGTCTGATAGATGCAAACTGAGAAGTGTTTGAACTTCTGCCTTCTTTTGATAATCAGACATCTCCAGGGATTAGCTGCCTTCCTGTGGATAAGCTTGGAAGGATAGTAGGAGGCCCAAAGCAAAGAATGGAAAGAAAAAGAAGAAAGAAACACGATGCAATATATTATTCCCCTTCATGCTGAACTCAGCCCAGCAGGATTTGACAAGAGCAATTTTTAGCAGAAAAGTATCCTGCAAAATAAAGTTTAAGTAGCTTTCCTCAACCCCATTTCCTGCATTGATCAAATTTGGAGTCTTTGTGAAACAGCATGAAAATTAAAACAAGAAAAGGAAACTGTTACAAGAGTCACTTCCTTATGGCAAATTAAGCTGTTCTTCCTGTCATTTTTCAAAAGAGCGAAACTATAAAGTTTCCATCCAGGAGGCTCAAACTGGGTGGAATACAGCATTTCTCTTAGCAATAATTAATGAGTCCTGAGATACGCAAACCATGGAAGAAACATTTCATACATGAAACTAGAGATGATTGGCAACCTTACCCAAAATAGCCTTTTCAAAAGGAAACTTTCCATTATAAGTGTTCTCGACTTATGACTGTAATTGAATCTGGCAATTATGGTCATAATGATTGTAACGCAGGTCCTCATGAGATCAAACCAATTTTATGACCTTTTTGCAGTAGTTATGAAGCAAACACCATGGTTGTTAGCAACAATACTTAAGTGTTATTAAAAGATTTGGGGGAATAATCAATTTTAAGGCAGAAATCAAGAGATGTATCCCACTTGAGAGAAAGACTATAAATCTAGCTATAAATCTAGATGAAATGACATTATGCAGAAATATCACCCCAATGACCAAAATACATATTGTCCAGGTCATGTTTTATCCAGTCATAATATAGTATGTGGCTATTAAAGCTGGATCTTCAGAAAGACTGAATGAAGAAAAAAAACAAAGCCTTTGGACTGAAGAAGACTACTGAGAATACTTTGGCTGCAAAAACAAATTGTTCAGTACTAGGTGAAGTAAAACCAGGCTGTTCGGTGAAGTAATGAAGTTACATCCTATACACTTGGACACTTAATGCAAAGGCAAAAATAATTTGACCTGACAAAAGATCAAGGGGCCATATACCATTACAGAAGACATAAAGAAAAGTTTCCAAGTCCTCAAAGAAACTTTTATTTCAGTGAAAAGGGAACAGCATTCCGTGAGCCTTTGGCTTATAGCCATGCTGGCCAAATGACCATGGAAAATGTCTTCAGACAATGTTGGCTCCTTAGGCCGAGAAATGGAGGTAGGCACTGTACTCAAAGTCAGACATGACTGGAAGGAAAGCCTTTATCTTTACTCAAAGAAGCAGTTACATAACCCGTTGGGGCACAGTGGTTAGAATGCAGTACTGCAGGCTACTTCTGCTGCCTGCCGGCTGCCTGCAGTTCAGCAATTTGATTCTCAGCAGCTCAAGATGACTCAGCCTTCCATCCTTCCAAGGTGGGTAAAATAAGGACCCAGATTGTTGTTGGGCCAATATGCTGACTCTGTAAGCCACTTAGAGAGGACTGTAAAGCACTGTGAAGTAGTATATAAGTCTAGGTGCTACTGCTACTAATGGACAAACCTGGTGAATTGATGTCTGTCAGATCATGAAGAAGACATAAACTGACCCACAACAAAAATAAAACCCTCCATACTTCTAATCTTATGAACAACTGCTGAACACTTTAAGGTTGGCAGCTCTTTGAGACTCCTTTGCAGATCTAATAAGGGTCTAATGGCACTTGAATAAAAGACGTGATATGGTTTGGGATTAATGTAGAACAGGATAATGAGATTATATGGCCAGTTATGAAGTACCAATTTGCTAGAAAGTGAGCTGATGAGATGATACCCACATTACTCCTCTTGTTGCTTATGTTGCTGCTTGCTAATATCAAGCTTTCAAACAAGCTTCCATTTAAAAAAATTAAACATTTTACAGCAAAAGCCCATGCATATTTTAAAAAGAATTGGAAGAAATTCTGCTATTTATTAAAACATGTTGATTTTTCAGGCTTCCATACAAAGCTCAAAAGAAAAAAAGGCCAGTTCTTTAAGGATTGCATTGGATTTCTGCAAAGCATTGGAGTTCTGCATTCTACATTAGGCTATCTTTGAAGCATACCTGGAAACTACAGCTGTTCTAAAACACAACATCTCATATATTGCCTTGTGTGCCCTGCTTTGATTATTTACAATTTATCTTAAAGATGTAATTCAATTGTGCCAGCTTTAACATACAAAACGTTATACAGGTAATCCTCAATTTACAATCATAACTGACCTTGGAATCGTGTTTGTATGTAAGTCATTACAATTATATGTCAAGGCATCCAAGTGATCAGAAGTAATTTTCTGACCTTTTTGTGGTGAACATTAGGTGAACATGGTGGTTGTTAAATGAACTCAGTGTCATTAAACAAATGTAGCAGTCGTTAAGTGAACCCATTCATTTGAATGGGTGTTTTCCTGGAAAAATGCTGGAAATCATAAAAGAAATCATGAACTGCGATCAGATGATTGTGGAATGTTACAACATGTCAAAAAGCTGACCCACCTGACATACGGTCAGGTTGTGTGACAATAGGATGTGTGGCCAGGAGTGCTTTACAGGCTATGAAGCACCTGTTTTGTGGCTGTCTAAACTTTGAACAGTTATAAAACAACTAGTCATTAAGCAAAGAGTATCTAGTTGACACTAAGGTAACTTCAAAACTTCCCACTCCAACTAAAATCACACATCCAAAGGTATTCTTCTAGGAGAAGCTGTTTGTGATTTCTCAAATTAGTTAGGATGTGGGGGGACGAGATGGAATGAAACCAGAATGTGGCATCCATATGTGGAACTTCAAGAACTTATCCCATCCCATTTGATGGTTTTTTGGAAAGAAAATGAAGATCAAAGTCTTCTTGCAGGGTCTTTGAGGAATAATTGTGCACTATGTGTGTAGAGAACTATAGAAATTACTCTGGAGAAGCACCAGAGGTGGTATTCAGCAGGTTCTGACCAGTTTTGGAGAACCGTGGCGGAAATTTTGAGTAGTTCAAGAACCAATAGTGGAAATTTTCAGTAGTTCAGAGAACCTGCAAACCTCTGACTGGCCTCACCCCCATCTATTCTCTGCCTCCCAAGTCCCAGCTGATTGGCTGGGTCTTCTTTTGCCCTGCACAGGAGAACAGAACTGGAAAGCAGGTTAATCAGTTGGGGAGGGAATGGAGATTTTGCAGTATCCTTCCTCTGCCACGCCCACCAAGCCATGCCCACAGAACCATTAGTAAATTTTTTTGAATCCTACCACTGAGAAGCACCATAATGATAGTTAGCAAAACATGACCTAAACCTGGGAAGGGAAGACATTGGAAAGAAACTTAAAATAGCCCTGCCTTGATTCTTGGTGCACATTCTCAGGCTGTCAAGAATCTGTTATTATAATAGATAATAGAATTCTTTATTGGCCAGGTGTGGTTGGACACACAAGGAATTTGTCCTGGTGCAAATACTCTCAGTATACATTACAAAAAAGATATATTCATTAAGAGTCAAGAATCATGAGGTACAGCACTTAATGATAGTCATAGGGTACAATAAGCAATCAAATCATACTAGGAAACATTCAATAAAGGTTGTAAGGATACAAGCGACAAAGTTACAGTCATACAGTCACAAGTGGGAGGGGATGGGTGATAAGGAGTGATGAGAAGATTAACAGTAATAGTAGTGCAGACTTTGTAAATAGTTGAACAGTGTTGAGGGAATTATTTGTTTAGCAGAGTGATGGCTTTCGGGAAAAAACTGTCCTTGTGTCTAGTTGTTCTGCTGTGCAGTGCTCTATAGTGTCGTTTTGAGAGAAGGAGTTGAAACAGTTTATGTCCAGGATGTGAGGGGTCTGTAAATATTTTCACAGCCCTCTTTTTGACTCATGCAGTATACAGGTCCTCCATGGAAGGCAGGTTGGTAGTAATCATTTTTTCTGCAGTCCTAATTATCCTCTGAAGTCTGTGTCTGTTCTGTTATAGCCTACATAAAATAAAACAGAATTCCCATATATTTCTTATAAAGTTTGTTTCCTGATCTGGTCTATCTTGAAGAGCTGACAACCTTAAATTGGAGTTAATTAGTTAATTTATACATTAGTTTATTGATATTGTGTAATGTTTACTGTGGTTTTATTTTATTCTGCTTTGCTGACCTTGTAGTGGTTTTAATGGATTTTATACTTCTTTCTGCATGTTCCAGGCAGATAGCCAGCGAGCAGAGTGGGTGGATATGCCAGGTTCTAAGTGTGATCACTTGCTTCCTTTCTCTGAATTAAGGTTAATTGTGTGGAAATTGGAATGTGCTCGCTAATCCTTGCAGCTCACACACTGACAGACCCTCTCTAGATAGACTTTACACTTCCTGCAGTGACACCCCCTGCTTTGCTACATCTGCTGCTGCCAATGGTTTCTTTTAAAGAACACACATTTTCTTAGCAAGCCATCTTAGGAAGCATGTTATTTGTCAATGGGGGTGATCATTTGCATCCCAAGATTAGAGTGCTTTTTTCAATTCCTTTCCTTTCCTTTTATTTTTCTCTTAAATAATATGACATTTGATTCTGATGCAGCGGGATAACGATTATTGCGTCTTTCCATTTATTCTGCCAGCCCACCTCTGTACCTATTGGATTATTTGGTGTGGGTTTTTGGTTCTATTTGGTGGCATGAATCTAGGGGGAGATGTTGCACACTGTAGTCAAAGCACATGCTATCATTGACCAATACAGAAAAGATACAAATTACATTTCCAGTGATTGAACTCTTTTGTGGATTGCTTCTATAATCAAATACCACTGTACAACCTAATCCTAAGAGCTGTTAGATGCAGCTCTTTTTCTCTAGAATGTTTCAACGTATTTGGCAAATTGCAGAAAATTGTCAGTGTTTGAAGCAAACTCCTAATGCGTATACCATATTTTCGTTCTAGCATGTTGCAGGTTCATAGAAAAGCTGCTTTAATCAGGTGTAGATAGCCATTTTCCTAATGCTACTTCAAAAGTAATGAGGGCTAAAAATGTCCAGAATCCCAAGATAAGTAGGAGTTCTCTCCTGAATATTAAAAGACCTGACATTTAATAGAAAGCTGAAATAAAGATAAATAGATTGATTGTCTGCCATACAGTCATTTTGACTCTTAGCAACTACAGAGATGGATTCCCTCACCCGCCAAGGCAATATGTTCTTTGGCTGGTCTTTCAGTTCTTCCAATGGTTTACTCATTGCTGCCATAATTGAATCCAGCCACCATGCCCCTGGTTGTCCTCTTCTTATTTTTTTCCTTCTACCTTTCTCAGCATTAAAGTCTTCTCCACAGAGGTATGCCTTTGTACAAGGTGTCTGAAATAGGATAATTTGAACCTAATGATTTGTACAAGTGAGAACTCTGTGTTGATTTGTTTGAGGATCCAAAAGATCCCTGGATTGATGTTCTAGAAGAGGTCTGCTCATCCCTTCTCTGAAGCAGAGAGTCTGCTTTGATCTGCTGATGTCTGAGATTTTATCATGAATAATTCATATGTAATGAAGCCAGCTTGGCCAGCTTTAAGAGACAAATTTTGCTTAGCAAGTAATAAAAACATTGACATGGCCCAAGATACCAATCATCCCAGTTTTCTGCTTTTCAGGGCAGTTATAGAAGCAGGGACTGTAACGTCACCCTCAACATAAACATTATCAATCATTCAAACTGAGAGAGAGGGAGGGAGAGAGGGAGGGAGGGAGGGAGGGAAGGAAGGAAGGAGGGAGAGAGAGTGACTGAATGAGTGAGTGAGTTGAGAAGATCTGCTGATAATTCACAGAAGATTACTTGAATATGAATAATTGAAATTTGTCATCTTATTGCATGCTATTTACGGACTTAATCTCTCTTTCCTGTTATTTGGATCTCCCCTTATTTTGAATTCAACTCTGCTTCTTTTTTAATGCCTTAAAAATACATCCTGTACTCCTACAGAATCTGATCTGTGCATCAGTCTTTGTAAAGTACATGAAGAAAGGCTTTGAAAAGTGAAAAACAGTTTATAGCGATCTTTAGAAGGATCTATTTAAAGCTTTGTTCTGACACAGTTGACATTTTAACCTCTGTATTTTCATCGCACGCTGACTTGCAATTATCATCTTATTAAGAGTTTTTCAAGTGTTCCCCTTTAGTTCTCTTAGATCCATTGAATAACTCCTTAGATGAAAAGATCTGAAGAATTGTATAGGGGAAGGAAATGGATTTAAACTGCTGGTGGAGGCTTTCCTTGTGACCCTGGGCCAGTTGTCTTCCATTTAGAATACATACTGTATGCTCCTATTCCAACAGCTAATATCAGCTTCATAGAACACAATACAACATGATACAATTGGCAGGTCAGGTGTACCATGGGATGGATTCTTGAAGAGATCTAGGATTGATCCAAGGGCCACGATACCATGTATTTTAAGAGGTATACAAAAGGAATGACAGGTCTTGGGATGAATATTTTAAAGGATCCAGGGACAGCACCAGAAAATGTTGGATGTGTACTTAGAAGAATATAGGGCTTGAGTCAGAAAAGAGCCTGGAAATTATTTGGTTATGTAGTGAATGGAATTTCTTGATTTTGATGGATCTTGGGTATGGAGTTCAGTTATTTTGGTAGCTGTCAGAGGATGGAGCCTATTGTTTTTGTTTGCTGAAAGTTGCCTACACATAATCTTTTCACATTCTGAACCAGGTTTCACTTTGCAGAAATGCTGCTTCATGTGAAATGTATTCAAGTGTTATAAGATGGACAAAATCCTATTCCAGACTAGCTAAGCAGAGACTTTGGCAGAATCATGACCTAAAGCAGCTGCTCTGTGCTAGGTGTTTGTTATTATCCTGTGATTTCTTGCCAAAGTGTAATTGATCTTTTCATAAAGATCAACCGCCCTGTGCGAGCACACAGGCAGGGGCTTCTTGGGGTCCCGTCGGCAAGCCAATGTCGGCTGGCGGTCCCCCGGCGACGAGCCTACTCTGTGGCGGTTCCCGTCCTGTGGAACCAGCTGCCCCTGGGGCTCCGTTTGGCCCCCGATCTCCGCACCTTCCGCCACGATTTGAAGTCCTGGTTATTCGACCAAACCGGGCTGTGACTGCCTCTCGGGGAATGGGATGGTTTTAATTCATTTTAAATTTGGTATTATTGGGCTTGTGTTTGTTTAATTCTTTTTAGCTATTTATTGTCAATGTATGTTTTAGCTGTGAGCCTGAGTCTTTGGAGATGGGCGGCATACAAGTCCAATAAATATAATATATATATAATATATAAAAATAAGACTCTTGGCTGATATACATTCCCTGAAATTCCAGAGACAAGATACACCTGTACATTTTTATGTTCCAACAAATATACAGTGGTATTCCAAAAATTGCCAGAAAAAGTGAGATATATTTTATCTGGTGCTCCTAAGTTCCCTTTCAAAAAAGTTCACAATAAAGTCTGATAATCTTACCACTAGCTGTACGTTTCTATGCAACAATCATTTCCCTTTACATTCATTCCATTTTGAAGCAAACATACCCCACATTTTGCAAGTCTACTATGTGAAAGTGTGCTGAGGTGGGATGGGTGAGGGGGTCAAAAATATATTGAATTGTACGATCAAAAGCCCATTCATATATGTTTGTGAAATGAGCATGCAGGATGTGTAAGAAAGGATATAAACACTTTTTATCCCACTTTTATTATTTTCTAAGTAACTGAAGGCAGCAAACATACCTAATATTCCTTCCCCCTTTTCTTTTCTCCCACAACACCCCTGTGAGGAGAGCTGGACTGAGAGAGACTGACTGGCACAGTCACTTAGCCAGTTTTCATGCCTAAGGCGATCGGAATGCGATGCTGGCAAGAGACGCTCCCTCAAGTACCCCGGACCCAAGCCATGGAGGACTTTGTATGTTAACATCAACACTTTGTATCTCACCCAGAGGGCAAATGGCAGCCAATGCAGCTCACGCAGGAGGGATGCAATATGGGACTATTGGGTTACTCCCATCACAACCCGTGCGCCCGCATTCTGCACCAGCTGTAACCTCTGAGTGGTCCACAAGGGCAGTCCCATGTAAAGAGCATTACAGTAGTTGATTCGGGAAGTGACAAGTGCATGGGTGACCGTGCGTAGGGCATCTCGGTCCAGATAAGGGTGCAACTGGCACACCAGGTGAACCTGGGCAAATGCCCCCCTGGTCACAGCTCCCACCTGCTTCTCCAAACTGAGCTGTGTATCCAGGAGGACACCCAAGTTGCGAGCCCTATCCACAGGGGGCAACACATCTCCCCCTATGACCAAAGATGGAATATCCTGGATACTCTGAGATGCTGGTACACACAGCCACTGAGTCTTGGCCGGGTTGAGTCGAAGCCTGTTCCTCCCCATTCAGATCCGCACTGCATCCAGACAATGGGACATCATGGAGAGGGCATCACTGATGTGGTTCAGGGTGGAGATGAAGAGCCAGGTATCATCTGCATACTGATGATACCTCACCCCAAAACCACAGATGATCTCTCCCAGCAGCTTCATATATATGTTGAACAGGAGGGGTGAGAGGACCACCCCTGAGGCACCACACAAGTGAGGGGCCTCGGGCTCGACCTCTGCCCTCCCGCCAACACTGGTTGCAACCGACCTGAGAGGTAGGAGGAGAACTACTGTAGAACGGTGCCTCCCACCCCCAACCCCCCAAGACGCCACAATAGAATACCATGGTTGATGGTATCAAAAGCCGCCGAGAGATCTAATAGGACTAGGACAGAGGAAAATCCCCTGTCCTGAGCCCTCCAGAGATCATCCACCAGTGCGACCAATGCCATCTCCGTGCTCTACCCGGGCCAGAAGCCGGATTGGTACGGATCTAGGTAGTCAGCTTCCTCCAGGAACCCCGGAAGCTGCTGAACCACCACGTCTCAACAACCTTCGCAACAAAGTGAAGGTTGGAGATCGGACGGAAGTTGGTCAAAATGGCTGGATGAAAGGCAGGCTTCTTAAGGAGAAATTTCACCACTGCCACTTTCAAGGCGGCGGGAAAGAAGCCCTCCCTCAGTGAAGCATTGACTACTGTCTGGAGCCAGCCACATGTAACCTCCCTGGAGGCATAAACCAACCAGGAGGGACACGGGTCCAATAAACACGGTGGAACTCAGCCTCTGCATGATCCTGTCCACTTCATCTAAGGACACAGGCTCAAACTCATCCCAAATCGTCACTCCTTCCTCTGACTCCTGCCAGTCAGGGTTCAAGTTGGCCCGAATCTGAGCGACCTTATCCAGCAGATGCTAACTAAATTCCTCTGCCCTACCCCACAAAGGGTCCTCCCTCACCTTCTGGTGTAGGAGGGAGTGAATGACCCTAAACAAGGCGGCCGGTCGATCATCTGTGGATGCAATGAGAGCGGAAAAGTTAGCATACCTCGCTGCTCTCATCGCCATCAGATAAGTCCTAATGCAGGCTCTTAGCTGGGCATGGTCAGATTCGATCGGATCGACCTCCACCTGCTCTCCAGGCCCCTCCTTGATGCTTCATCTCCCGGAGCTCCTCTGAAAACCAACTAACTGGGATCTGTGATAGGTTAGGGGCCTAGAGTGGCCTAGGTTAGGGGTTAGGTGGGTCGAGAGCCACCGAGGCCACCTGTTGCCAGGCGACCACCAAGGCCTCAGCTGAGCTGTGGGTAAGGGAAGTGGGAATTAACCCCAGTGCCATCTGAAACCCCTCGGGGTCCATTAGGCATCTGGGGTGGAATCATCTAATCGGCTCCTCATCCCAGCAGCATGGGGCGGCCTGTTGAAAAAACAGCTGGAGGAGATAATGATCAGTCCATGACAGGGGCTGAATAGTTGGTGAGCCCCAACCAAGATCATTACACCACTGCCCCGAGATAAAAACCAGGTCGAGTGTGTTCTCCCCCTCATAAGTGGGGCCCTGAATTATCTGGGTCAGGTCCATAGCCACCATGGAAGCTATGAACTCTCGACCCAAACTCGATGCTCCACCTAGGGAGGGCAGGTTGAAATCCCCCAAAACTAAAAGTTTGGGGAATTCCACTGCCACTCCTGAGAGAGCATCAAGTAGCTCGGGCAGGGCCGTTGTCACGCAGCTGGGGGAAAGGTACACGAGCAACAGGCCCAACTGACCACCAGGACCCAATCTCAGGAGGAGAGACTCACACCTGCCTATCTGAGGGACAGTGACCTCCCTTGAAAACAAGGTCTCCCTAATAACTACGGCCACCCCACCGCCCCTACCCTGGGCTTGCGGCCGGTGGAGCTCCCAGGAACCTGGGGGACATAAATCACACAGAGGGACCCCTCCCTCTGGTCCCAGCCAGGTCTCCATGATGCAAGCCAGGTCCGTGGCCTCCTCCTCAATAAGTTCACAGAGGAGGGAAGCTTTGTTTACCACGGACCTGGCATTCACATAGACCAACCTAAGCCCAGGGACCCTATCCCCATATCCCCAGGGGATACAGGGATATGGTTCCCGGGGGAGTATCCCCGGGGGAGTGGGTGGAAACAAGAGAGTCGGAGCGTGCCACAGCTCGAAGATAGCGGGGGTGCACTCCCAAGCTACAATATAGCCCTCTGTTTCTCCATCTCCTGCCATATCCAATTGCCCTAGGAATTGCAATTCCCACCCTGTTCCCCAAGGTCTCAGAGACCCCCCCACCCATCTCCTCCACACCGTGACCCTCTGCCCACCTGGACTGAACTAAGAATTGATTCAGCAGAACCGCCCCAGGTACCTGCCCGAACCGACTACCCACCCCACTCCCTAACCCCTTTAAATCTCTAATTAAAAAAATTAAAAGCCTGCCCTTACACACCTTTTTACAATTTAGCCCCTTGGTTGCGCCATGCAATATAACCATAATAATTTATTAAAATTATGTGCCACCCAACTGCCTATAAATCTGCCTATAAATCTGGGCAGTTTACAATGGTTAAAAACACTTCGAAACAATGAAAAATACCTTAACAAAAAGCAATACAAAATAAAAGAACAAAGATAAAAATCAAAATAATCAAATCAAAATAAGAACAAATCAAAATAAGAACAAATTACATACAATTATATATAATTCCTCTTTTTTAAAAAATTCATATTTATATCCCACCCTTCTCCGGAGACTCAGGGCGGCTTACAATTTTTGGGATACAACCCAATGCGCTCAGCAATAGCCTTCCTTCCATTGTATATGCCTGCTTATTACTAAGCGGCATTTTTACAAAGTCAGCTTATTGCCCCTAACAATCTTGGGTCCTCAGTTTACCTACCCCGAGAGGATGGAAGGCTGAGTCAACCTTGAGCCTGGTGGGATTCGAGCCTGCAATAATTACAGGCAGCTGGAACTAAGTGCTAGGCTATTAATAGCCTGCACCACCAAGGCCCTTTTGTAACACTGTAAGAGTGGTTGTCCTATTCTTAACCTATAACTTTCAATCTTTTATCATGTTTTAATCCTTATTACAGAGCCTACCATTATAATATTTTCAGAACTATGTTTATTTTAGTAACTTTTTTTTAAAAAGTTGCCTATTCTCAAAGCTTCTGAAGGCAGAACAAGAAGCAGTGGATGGAAATTAATGAAGGAGAGAAAAAACCTAGAACTAAGGAGAAATTTTCTAACAGTTAAACAGTTCATCCACGGAAAGACTTGCCTTCAGAAGTTGTGGGTGCTCCATCACTGGAGGTTTCTAAGAAGAGATTGGACAACCATTTGTCTGAAATGGTGTAGGGTTTTCTGCTTGAGCAGGAGATAGAAGATCACCAAGGTCCTTTCCAATTCTATTATTCTGTTATGCTGACTTTACAGGATGGACTTTTCTTTTGTATAGGCCTATTTTATTTCTTTGGTTTTTATCTGCTTCTTCTTTCTTCCAGCTTGCTTTAGCTGGGTAACAGGGTGACCTTCATTCCTTGAGTGACCCTGCTGGAAATATGTACTCTTGTCATATACTCTTAACATTCTGCATTCATCCGTCCTCTCAGGAACAGCCCACCCTGTAATTATGAGGCAACACAGCAGGACTTGAGATGGGGTGGGTGGGGTCATCCCATACATATTGAAATACAGCTATATTGTAGAATTTATCACCAGCCTGCATGGTAGTGGCAGTCAGTTGGGATGATTATATAAGGGGGTTGGATACAGGGATGGTATTCTACCAGTTCTCCAGGACTTCCAGTGTGACGTGGGTTCGAAGCAGCACAGGGTGACAGCACTCTGACCCTCGTTGCTGAAATTAAGCTGTCTGGTGGCTGTCGGAGGTGAAAATCGGTCCTGGGGGGATTGATGAGGAAGAGGGGAACCTTTGTAGCTACAGCGGGAAGGTGCGATACTCAGTGATGTGACCGGAAGAGCCCTCAAAGCCAGAACTGAAGTGTTGGCTTTCAATGGCCGACCTGGAGACTCAATGTCTCACAAGATAGAAAAGGGAAGCGAAGAGAGAGAACGGTGTGTTAAAAGCAGTGAGAGCAGAGGAGTTTGATTTGGTGGAAAGTGCTGAAGACAGAGTGAGCCCAGAGAGAGACAGCGAAGGAGAAAGCTCTAAGTGGCACAGACAGAGCTAACAGCTGTTGTTAACTTTCTAAGCAGTTTGGGGAACGGGTTGTTGGAAGAAATCTTTTGTTTTTTTCCACTTTACAGGGTTAATCCTGTAAGGAACGCAGGAAGGAAACATTCTGGTATTGTTTCTTTATTGCCCTGCCTCTCTGTTAACCCTTATTACATTCTTGGCAGTACGCCTAGACTTCCTGTTGCCTGAGTTTCTCCAGAGTTTTTTTTTTCTTTACTAGTACTTTGCTGGGGCTCGACTTTCTTAAAGGGGAAGGGTTGTTTTAAGCTTTTTACACTGCTGTTGGGAGGGAATACTTCCCTGGAAATACTTCCAGCTGGGATGCAACAATCAGCACTTTGAAGAAATAATTGAATAATGAAGCAGAGCTGCTGGAAAGAAGCTTTTAATGACCAGGAACCAAGATGAGTGACATTCAGCAAGGCTTCTTGGCTGACTAGAAAGATTGACATTCAAACATGAATTTACATACCCTTTCTGAGTTTTTGGTGAAGTTTAATTCTGTGCTTGGTGATGTTTAATCCTGTGTTTATTGATGGGATAATTTTCCCTATTCAGCTTTGTCTGGAAGGAAAAAGGTTAATCTCTGTTCCTGAAAAGAAACTGGGTTGAGAAATCTGGCTAGTTCCTGTGTTTATTTGTTCTGGTAATTGGTTTAACAAGCAACAGTTACTGTTGTGATTTAATTATTTGTATTGTGTTTGAATTTTTTCCTGCCTCATGGTTTCTTTTTCTATCTGGGGAAGGGGTCTTCCTTCGCTGCTTTAGTGGTTCCTGGCACTGTCCTTTTGGAGTGTACTTCCAAGAGGCAGGATGCAAGCTTGACACTGATTTTTACTGCCTTTCTGGGGGCATGTGATCTTTCCATAAATCTGAATGATTTCCTTAGGATAGCTTGTGAGGTGAGTGAGACCAGCTGGTATCTGATCTAAGGATCTAAGGATTGCTTAGATCTAAGCAATCTAAGGATTGCTTTTCCTGGGTGTGCTCTTTCTGGAGAGCTTAAATGACCTCTCTGCTAAAGGGTTTCACTTTATGAGCAAGAGTTGGCTGCTGATAGTTATCATTGTATTTTAGCTATTTTAATTCCTCAAGGTGCTCTGGCACCCTGCCTGATTTGTAACTCCAGCTTGCAGGTATTTTTAATCTAATGATTGGTATTTAGGGCAACTTTTTGCAAGCAAAGAAGCTTTTTGTATTTTTGTACAGGTAAACCTTGACTTACAACAGTTCATTTAGTGACCATTCAGTAACAATGGCACTGAAAAAAAGTGACTTATGACTGTTTTTCACACTTACGACCGTTGCAGCATCCCCACACTTATGAGAGGTCAGGTGAGGAGAAGTGCCCCTTGACATGAGTGATGTTGAATTGGCCACACCCACCCAGTCACATGACCACTCAGCCACGCCTACCCAGCTGATCATTAGGGCAGAGAACCAGTTGTTAAATTATTTGAATCCCACCACTGGCTGGATAGAATCATGGGTGATGCCCACACTTGAAATACAGCATCCAGTTCTGGTCACCATAATATAAAAAAGATGTTGAGATTCTGGAAAGAGTGCAGAGAAGAGCAACAAGAATGATTAGGGGTCTGGATGCTAAAACATATGAAGAATGGTTACAGGAATTGGGTATGTCTAGTCTAATGAAAAGAAGGACTTTACTTTTCATAGTTAGCTTATTCTCTGCTCCACATGATGTCACTAGTGGGTTACTCAAGGAAACATTGTTGTTTTTAGAATTTGAAATGCTTTCTCCAATATGTTTGATTTACCCTATATTGTTAGAGTTTGAGATACGCAGTTGGATTTGCTACTGCTACGGGAGTATGAAATAAATGACTGGTGAAAGAGAGGGAAATATGATGAAGAGCAAGAGCAAGAGGGAGATGAATAATCCGCCTTAGGGATATTCAGAAGTTATGATTAGTCTGTGATGAACTGAACCATCTTGATTTGCATTTCCCTGACTAATACGTGAATCAGAATAGTTATCCTTTGATTTCTGTATTTCTTCAGATGATGCAGTACATTTATTTGTTATGGTTTTTTATAGGAAAAATTTGTGCAAAAAAAAGGATATTCGAGAGCAAAATGCATGCAGCATTGCAGAAGAATAAAAATTTTAGTATTTGTTTTAATCACAGATCAATACAAATTATACAATTTAGGAATGAACACTTGGATCAAAAGTGATACTGATAATAGATAGGTGCTATTGTTTCCTAGTATGCCCCACAGCACAGATTTTAGAAGAACTTTATTTTAACATATAGAATTCTAACAGGAAAATGTATGCAAAGATGAAATTAAGGGCAACTTCCAAACTGCATAATAGAGAATGAAGATGAAGGCTGTAAGTTTATGCAGTGTAAAATGTAGCATGAAGTTTTATTTGTTGACATAGCAAAGCTTAATTTTCCCTCCCTTCTCCATAGAAACCTAAGTTAAGGAAGAACACGTATTTTTGGATAAGAGCTGGAGGTTTAACTAGGGAGCATTGCTGGATTAGAAAACAAAACAACAATCAGAACTACTGCATCTTTCCAAGACATTTTCAAGTGTGACTCACTTTTGAGGGGGTAGGTCACATTTTAATTTTCCAAGTGACATCCCATCAAATCATCTCATCTTTTCACTCTTCTTCAACCATGTCTTTTCTTTATCTAACTTTCATTGTCACCAACCATGATGCTGGCATATTTCTAGCTGAAAGCCAATTGACACAATCAGTGTTTAATACCTGGATATATATATTTTGGTGGTATTGAAATATCTTCAGTTACTTTCAGTTTTTTCACCATATTAATTTCAAAGTAATGCTAAATGAAAATCTCCTTCCAATGTAGGCATTTACTGTATGTGCATTGGTTACATCTTGATTGCCAACTGAGGACTCCATCCCAGGATTATTCATGAAGCACTGTAGTTGTGTTATGCCACATTAATTGCCACATGAGTTCACCAGTAAATGATCGATAGAGCTCTTTGTGGCTACATAATTTTTTATTTAAACATTTTTATTGAGTTATAGAGTATTACAAAATACAAAAGTAAATAAAAGAGCAGTGAGGGGGAAGGGAAAGAGGGAGGAGGTGAGGAAAAATAGGGAAGAAAAAAAAAAAAAAACTCCCATTAACATCCAACTTTCTCTGTTACAGTAAAATAAGGCATTAACAACTTTTGGTTTTCCATAATAGTATGAACAAGTCATTTCTATAAAGATCTATCAGTCTGATCTGTAAAACCCAAAGTCAGAGTTTCATTCTTTTCCACTTCAAGCATGAAGTTCAAAAGCAGCTACAGCATTTTTCATGAAACGTTGCCTAAATGTAGCCTCCTTTGTTGATGGAGAAAACCTTTAGCTACAAAGACCTTAACAGAATCTTTGAATATCAAATCTGGGCAGTTTAATATCTTGATTAAAAACTTCCCTTTTGTTGTTTTTTGAAAGAAACAAACAGCTAGCAAATAAAAGAAAAACAAAAGACGGACATAACTGAATAGAATCCTGCTGGCCCCTGGGCTCCTGTTATGCATCCCCTTTTCTGATAGTGTTATCAGAGTGGAAGTGTTGTGGAAAATGTGTACGGTTCTCTGTTTCGTTTATGACTAAAGTAAACTTCCTCGCATGCATAGTGCTCTTGTAACTTTTCCAGCTGAGATCTCAGTAGGAGCAAAAGAAACAGATTGGTAGAGTGACTTCAGTATGCAATTGCACAGTGTGAAACTGTGTGTGCAGTTCAATGTGATCCAGTACTGACATGCTATGGTATGCGATGGCATTTATAAACTGTGTTAGAATATAGGAAGAACTCTAGTGCATCGCACTGAAACATCTTGACTAATCAGCATCAGACTAATTCAGCATCTTTTTTCTCATGGAGACAACACAAATAGGATTGTGTTCTTTCTTGCCAGGGACTAGCCAGTCATATAAGGCTCCTGAACCCACAGCATAAATTCTTCCATTGTGCCTTTTGTGCTCCAGAATTATTTAAAGTACAAGCAGTCCTTGACTTACGACCACAATTGGATCAGAATTTCCATTGTTAAGCAAGGGAGTCACCCCGGTTTTACAACCATTTTAAGCGAATCCGGCTTCCCCCTATTGACTGCTTGTTGGAAGCCAGTGAGAAGTTCACAAATGGTGATCCCAGGATCCCAGGATGCCGCAGCCATTGTAAATTCATGCCACTTGCCAAGGGCCTGAATCTTGATCATGTGACTGTGGGCTTGAAATAGTCATAAGTGTGAGGACTGGTTGTAAGTCACTTTTTCAGTGCCATTGTAATGTCAACTAATTGCTAAGTGAAGGGTTGTAATCAAGGAGTACCTGTACTGCTGAATTTTATAACAAGATTGACTAGTCATCATTGCTAAATTTAACTACTATAATTGTATCTAATGTCTTTTAAAGCCTTCACAATTAACGCTCAGCACCAGATCTTGTAGAAGTCTACCCTATAAGAGAACAATGTGAAGTCTGAAGAAGCTCTTTCTTTTCATCCAGAATATCTTTTGAATCATTTGCATTACAAATTATTAAGTTTTAGTGAAAAAACAAAGAAATCTAATTCTCAAGCATTATTCATGTTTTTCCAATTAGCTTCCAAATCCCTATAGGACCTTGTATTACACTTCCAAAATTTGGCAAGAAACACACTGAGTTTGGGTAGCCTAATGTAATCCTTGGGGTCCCAAAAAGTTGCTCATCCATGCTATATCCAAAAGTCTTAAAGGTATTACTCTTTCTTTGCACAGAAGATATTCCAGCTTATTGATGGTGAATCTCTGAGGTGAGGTGAGGTGGGGTGTTCCTGAAAAAAGGAGGAGATGATTCATGACATAATTCTTTCTATCAAACGTTTTCATTTCTTGTTTCTCTCTATACTTTTTAGCTATAGTGCACCTTGGTCACTTAACAATAAATCTTTAAATAAAAGAATGTCAAAATCTAATAGAAATAATTTTAGTAGACTCTTGAAAGGAAGATAGGACCAATTAACGTTCCCTTTGCAAGATGAAAAAGGATTTACAATGGAAATCACATAGTTTGCAGTGTTTGTTAACTTCCTATCCTTTCTTTGATCTTCCTTGTGTTTAGTGGTTCCATCTTTTTTCTGCTCAGGGTCTGGATTTGTAATTTCCTAGCCATAGACATGTCTTCATAAATCTATTTCCAATGTTCTTTCTTTCTCTCTTGACTACAACAGCACACTCACAATGATTCTTCAGTCAAATAAATCTTTGTGTCTCCATATAAACAAGCAAGTCAGCTTCCAAAGCAGCCTAGCCTTATACTCTGAGAGATTGTAGAACACAGAATGTGGGAAGAAAATAGTTATAAGTGTTTTGAAACTGGTTTAAAATGTGGGCTGTGAAGACAAAGACTTAAAACATATGAATTTGTCTGTGAAGACAAAGCTTAAAACATATGAATGTATATTTCCTTCCATTGAAAAGTAAAGTTGATAATCCAAATATCCCTTCTCCCGGTCTCCCAGTTTCTAGCCTGATGCCTTAACCACAACACCTATGCTGAGTGCACATACTGAGTCAGTCATATGGTTATGGTAACTCTCAGTCTAATGATGATAAACAAATATTGAAAGCATTCCTTAAGCAAGTGAAGCTATGGAAGCCAAGCTCTGATAATAGCTAAATATCACCTTCTGAATTATTTATTATTTATTTTATTTATTTATTAATTGACTTATATGCCCCTCTCTCCAAAGGACTCGGGCAGCTTAATTAAAATGCAACAATAAATGAATTAATTAAAGAGTATTAAACAAATTAAGCCAATTAAAATTTAAAAACCTAATTAAAATAACCCCAGCCCAAGAGAATCAGCACAGCCCAGATTGTAAGAAGAGCCAAGTTTTCAAATCATGGTGGAAGGTGCGAAGATCAGGGGCCAAACGAGCTCCAGCGGAAGAAGATTCTACAAAGTGGGAGCCACACAGTAGTTTTCCTGGTCAAGCGACATTGTGTCGCAGACGGCACCCCGAGGAGATCACTGTAGCCGTATAGGGCGGTTAGCATTTGATGTTGGGAAGAGCTTTCTAAATAGCCTGGACCCATGCCCTGTTGGACTTTGAATGTTAGAACTAAAACCTTGAATCTCACCCGGAGGGCAACCGGAAGCCAATGCAGGCCGCGAGGGGGTGTAACATGGGAGGTCGGAAGCTCCCATCACAACCCGCTGCGGCCGCATTCTGCACCAGTTGAAGCTTCCAAGTGGTACGCAAGGGCAGTCCAAGGTAGAGAGCATTGCAGTAATCGAGGCAGGAAATAACGAGGGCCTGAGTGACCTTGAGGGCATCTCGGTCCAGAAGGGCGTAACTGGCTTAACCAGGGATCTGGGCAAATTGCCTTTGTTATCTAGTTCTGTGGTGCTGTTTGGATATATTCTTGTCTGAATTCACTGAACCCTTAACAAGAAAACTCTTTGCCTTGTAGACTGATAAAAACAGAATTTTCTGCTTGAACTATTAGCCAGACAAGCTCTTATAATAAGCCAAAGTAGGCTTATTATTTGGGCTTCTCCCACTTCCTGTTTTCAGTCCTGCTCCAATGGTCCTCTAATCATTTCTCTTTCCAGGCTGCTCTACCTCTATACAATTCTCCAAAGGTTCCAACAGCATTCTTACTACTTGCTGATATTTGAGAGGATTTGAAACGGTCTGCAAAGTGCTTCACTTCATTGATTGTACTCTTGAAGAACAATTTTAAATAACTGCTTTGCCTCTAAACAAGACTGAATGGGAGAATGGTAGATTCAAGGTGTTAGTAACAACTTACAAAGTCCTACATGGCTTGGGTCCAGGGTACTTATGGAACGCCTCCTGCCAGCATCACATCTCGATCACCTGGTGCCTCCCACAGGCAGGGCCTCCTTGGGGTACTCAGTCAGGCAGGGACGATCATGTGCCCAGAGGTAGGGTCGGGAGCACCCACTGTGGAATCAGCTCCCTGTGGACCTCCCACACCCCATCCTTCACAGGACCTGAAGACCTGGCTGTTCCAACAGGCTGGTCTGGACTGACCTCAGGGGTGTGGGTTGGTTTTAGTATTTGTTTTAATTAATTTTACATTTTGTATAATGCTGATTAGGCTTGTATTCGTTTAACAGTTTTTCATTGTAATTTGTACTGGGTTTCTTTTTACTGTTCAAGCCCTGAGTCCTTAGGGAGAGGGGCATACAAGTCTAATAAAATAATAATAATAATAATAATAATAATAATACATAAATATTGCCTAAATAATGCCAATCAGAGCTATGAAACATTGGCTTAGAAGTCTATATCTGGGTTTTTCTAGCTAGGGCCAATCCACACTTATTTATTCCTGTTTCCATATCAATTAGACTATAGCTCTTCATGTTTTGTGGTAGCTGGGATGGCATGAGGGAAAAAAAGGAAGAGTTGATGAAAATGGCTATTCATTGTGTCTTTTTCACCCAGCCCCAAATTCCTCTATATATTATTAGGGAAAGAGCTGCTATATAAGGGTAGAATGTTACTCTGCAGAGCTTACTAATTAATCTAATTAATTTCCAACTTTCTCCTGACAATGTAAGTATATCAATAATTTCAAAGTCAGAGGAAATGGACACCATCCCCTTTGATTTGTATTTGTACTTTCCTCTGTTTTAGGAGTAAAATATGGTTTGTATTGCATAGAGGCGGGGCCTGTTTTAGCTTTATACAACCCTGAAAAGCTTTGGATATGAACCCCAGACTGCATGGAGTGCAAGAAATGGTAATTTTTAATGAGACAGAATAGCAAATGATTGTGGAGAAAAATCATACTACTTGTATATAATTTTTAAAAAGGTTTATCTTGCTTGGGATGAGAGATCTTACCTTGCAAGGGCTAGGAAGACCTTGGACCATGGTTTAAGAAACACTGTCCTAAATGAATTCTTTCAGTTACCTTGGAAATTAATTGAATTTAGATCAAATAGAAATTTTGTCTTATCCCATCCACTTCTCTGTGGTGTCCAAAGCAACTGTGAAAGACCAAGTGTTCAGCCGCCAGGGTAAAAAAAAGTTATACAACCTTGGTATACATAGTTTTTTCCTCTCTCCTATTATTTCATTTTATTTTTATTTATGATGGGATTTATATGCTGCCCTATCTCCTGAAGGACTCTGGGCAGCTCACAACTATAAGAAGACATAGAATACAAAAATTAAAATTATTAAAAATATTAAATATTAAATCCCAACAATAATTTAAAACCCACAACAAACAATAAAACCAATAAAAGCCAATAACCCCCCCCCCTCAGTCCAGGTTGGCCTGCTGGAAGAACCATGTCTTCAGGTCACACGGAAGGATCGAAGGTCAGGGGCCAACTGCAACTCCAAGGGCAGCTGGTTCCACAGGGTGGGTGCTCCCACAGAGAAGGCTCTCCCCCTGGGAGCCACCAGCCGACACTGTCTGGCTGATGGCACCCTAAGGAGGCCCTGTTCAGAGCACTGCACTGGGAGATTGCCTGCAGCAGATGGTCCCACAAATACCCCGGCCCTAAGCCATGTAGAGCTTTATAGGCAATTACCAGCACCTTGAATCTCTCCCAGAGGGCAACCGGTAACCAATGCAGCTCACGCAGGAGGGGTGTAATATGGGAGTATCAGGATACTCCCATCACAACCTGTGTGGCTGCAACCAGCTGAAGCCTCCAGCAAGCAGCCCCATGTAGACAGCATTGCAGTAGTCCACACGGGAGCTAACGAGTGCACGAGTAACATTCACAACAACTCTTTCAGATAGATTAGTAAGAATAGCATAGAGACTGTTCAAACATTGCTTGGTGTGCTTCACTGCTGAGTTTTTATCTGGACCTGGATTTTCACAGACTTGCTGATTTAGAGATGTATTTATCATACATGTAGATAGTTCCAATCTGCTTGGCTCTTGTTCAGCCCTGACTCTTCCTATTATTTAAAATGTGTGAGACTTTCTGTGGATTGTTTTAAATAGAAAAAGAGAACAAAGATATACAGATAGTCCTCACTTACTGCTGACAATGGAAGCCAACCATTCCATTGTTAAGCAGCATGGTTGTTAATGGGTATAGCTTTTAACTGCATTGACTTATGATATCAGGTCTAGTTGTGATCATTACTCCAATCACTGAGGAGAAATAAGCACAATGTCAATTACCACTTCGGGTGGCTCCCGACCTCCGGTCCTTCCGGCAGCACCTGAAAACATGGTGGTTCCAACTTGCCGACCTGGACTGAGGAGGGGAATGGGGGTTTTAATTGAATCTGGTTATTTTAATTCAGATTATTGGGTTTCATGTTTAATCCCTTTTTAAAATTGTATAGTATTTATATTTATATTGTTTTTATGATTGTACGCTGCCCCGAGTCCTTTGGGAGATAAAGTAGAAACTAATATAAAATAAAATAAATAAATAAATAAATAAATAAATAAATACATACCACACCTTGCGACCTTCTGCCAGCTTTCCCATTGATTTCATTCATTGGAAGCTGTTTGTGAAGATCGCAAATGATTGTTCTGACCCAACCCTGTTACAAGCAAGAAAATCTCAAACAAACACAGCAACTCAAATTTTCAGCTTTAATCCAATAACTTCTTTGTAGATAAAAGAGGGCTTGCAGCCAATTAGTCTAACCAGAAAAGCCTTGACAGTATTCTTCAGATAAGCCAGAGTCTCCACACACAATGCTGAGTCCTTAGAACATTTTTGCCTTCTGCAAAGCAAAACCTTTGAAACCAGGCTTATATTCCCTGGAGGGAGGGGCCATTACATTGCAGCCTTACTCCTGAGTCGCCTGTGCTGCTCCAGCTGTTCTCTTCCACGAATCATCCTGCGCTCTTGTGCACTTGGCACAGGCTCTTTGGGAACCTCCTCGTCACTGCTGCCAGCTTCCACAATCCCTGAAAGCAGCAGTCCACTCCCCGATGGTCCTGGCCCCTCATCAGAGTCATCGCTCTCCTCAGCCATCTGCACCTGCTGCTGGCTAACCACAAAAATAATGTTCATATGACAGTGAGGTGCTGCAACCATCGTAAATGTATGTTGGTTGCCAAGCATCTGAATTGTGATCACATAAGGATGCTGGGATGGCCACAACTTTGAGGATTGGTCATAGGTTTCCTTTTTCAATTGCATCATAACTTCAAATGCAGAGGTGGTATTCAGCAGGTTCTGACCAGTTCTGGAGAACCGGTAGTGGAAATTTTGAGTAGTTTGGAGAACCGGCAAATACCACCTCTGACTGGAGATTTTACAGTATCCTTCCCCTGCCACGCCCACCAAGCCACGCCCACAGAACCGGTAGTAAAAAAATGGAATCCCACCAGTGTTTAAATGGTTGCTGAATGAGTGCTTGGTAAGTCAGAATTAACCATATGGCATTAAACACTGTAATTTGTATAACAGGGGTGTCAAACTTGATTTCATTGAGGGTGGTATTTGACCTTGAGAGGGCAGGATGTGTGGCCATGATGTCACTCATCTCAGAGGTGCCTGTGGTGGCCTGAGTGCTCTGTCAGTGAAAATGGGCTCCTGAGCTCCGTTTTTGTCTGCAACGGTGACCTGCAACCCTCTGCCAGTGAAAACAGAACTTAGGAGGGCTGCACCCGGCCTCCCAAGCTCCAGTTTTGCTGGCAGAGGCACCACAAGCTGGTCCTTTGCTGTTTCCAGGATGGCTGCCATGGGCCAGATCTAAGCAACCTGTAGGGCAGATCTGGCCCACCGGCCTATAGTTTGACACCTATGCTGTATAATATGCATCCCTTTTCAATGATATATCGATATGCCATGCTAAAATGTCACATGTTCTTTACATGAGTTCTGTAGCAGAACTTTTACAGAATCTGGCTGAGATTTTATTCACTGGTGTGTAATGACATTAACAGGTCAGATGAGGCATCATGAGTAGTTTGTAATTACTGGATAGGTAGGATATGACTAATTCAGAAAAGTGGAAAATAAAGAAGCAGCCAGAAGTGATTAAAAAAGAGAGCTGGCAGTGGAGAGAATATCTGCATGACTATTTTTGAGAGGAAAATTTCCATCATTTAAAAAAAATTCTTTTCAAACTCCCAATTATACCACTAAGGGGAAGTCCTGCTTTTGAAGATTTGGTGGGGATTTTCTCTTTCTTGGCAAGAAACAAACAAACCGAAAAATCCTCTGCTCCAAACCTGAAGAGGAATTTCTGCAAAACTGTCTCTGCAGCATTTCCTCTGTAGCAGGAACCAAGCTGCTGATTACTTGGACTTACCTTCCCAATTACAGGGACGCGGTGGCTCAGTGGCTAAGAAGCTGAGCTTATCTATCAAGAGGTCGGCAGTTCGAATCCCTAGGACCGTGTAACAGAAGTGAGCTCCCGTTACTTGTCCCAGTTTCTGCCAACCTAGCAGTTGGAAAGTGTTATGTATGCAGGTCTGAATGTCATTGGTTTAGTTTGAACTGTTCTTGTAAAACGTCAGAAATGATTGGTTTAAAAAGTGCGGGAAAATCCTGCACTCTGATTGGCTAGCAAACGCGCTGCTGGCTATAAGCAGCAGCCGCAGCCCAGCCAAATCGGGTCTGTTATGAGCTGTAGTCCCTAATAAACTCTTCACTGACTCTTCATGCAAACTGGCGATGAAGGTGGGATCCTTTCTGAAGAGAAGACGCGCGAGAAAACAAGAGAGAGATGGCTGCACTGAACACCCCCCCAGCCCCGTTCGATGGGACGGCAGAAGACTGGGACTCGTATGCTGATTGTTTCCAAATGTATTTGAGGGAACGATCGACATTTGAGAAGCGAAGAGGGCGGTCTTTCTCATGCACTGCGGTCTGACAGTTTTCAAGATGGCGAAGGCATTGGCGGGAGCTGCAGACGGAAGGTAATGGAATGGCCTGATTTAGAAAAGCTTTAAGAGCCATTACCACAAGTATCGCGGCCTCATTAAGAATAACGAGTTTTACCGCAGGATCAAGGGGAAAGCGTAAAACGTTAACGAATTTCGCGGGCAAGTTTAAGAGACATTGGGGTATGCGAAGTTTAACAACTTGGAGGAGGCTATGCGCGTCGATTTGTTCTAGGCCTCAAAGACAAGGTGCTTCAGAGCAAATTGTTATTAAAACCTAAGATCACGTTGAAGGAAGCCATAGAAGAGGCCTCTTCAGCAGAAGCCACCAAGTCCTCAGCAGCAGCCATGAAGAAAATTAACAAGGCCATTAAGCCATCCTGATGTGGAAAAGTCCACAACAACTCATTATGAGCAAACAGATTCTGAGTCAGACTGTAGTGAGGTGGAGGAAGGAATTTATAGACTCAGAATGGAGAGGAAAAGAAAGACCTTGGAAGAAAGAGGCAAGATTTTTACTGCAGAGGTTGTGGGGAAGCCACCACCGCACTGAATGCAAGTTTCTTGATACCATCTGCCTCCGTGAAAAAAGAGGTCACCTAGCAAGAGTCTGCCATCCAGAACTCCTCCACACAGAAGAAAGTTTCCTGACAAAGATTTCAAGCCCAACAACTTCAGTGAGAAAATTAAACTGTAGAAGCAAATGGGAAGAATGAAACTCATCAAACAGTCACCATTGGTCATTCTTCAACCTTGAGAAGCAGAAAAGTACATGTGAAGGTATCATTGAAGGAAGGCCTTGCCAAATGGAAGTGGACTCAGGCTCCTATTTATCTATGGGCCATGGGACACTATTCACAGACTACTCCAAACATTCAGAAGAAACATTTCCAGAAGCAAGCACTGACTCTAAAGACTACCAAGGGAACAAGATTCCAGAAGGAACAAGAGAATTCAATGTGAAGTTCAAAGGCCACACCAAACGTTGCCCTGACCATCGCGGACAAGGATCGCCCAAGCTTGCTGGGACTTGGA
>SOZL01001852.1:6651-82523 GCA_009733165.1 Naja naja | reverse complement strand
AGTTGTTGATGGGTAGGAAACTTAGGTCTCCCTTGACCGCCCTTCATCCCACTTACGCACTAACGCACCACTAGATTCCACTAGCAAAGTTGGCATGTTCAGTGTGGGTGATTCTGTTTATGCTAAGAACATGGTGAACCTTCATGGATTCCTGCTGAAATAACTCAAATCACAGGCCCTCATTCTTACAGGGTACAAACAGGATGGAGTCCTCTGGAGCAGGCACATTGATCAACTTAGATCCAGATTACCTCAGAACATCGCAATTGTTCCTCTCTAGTTCCCATACTTAATGCCTTTTCTAGGGGGAGTGGGAGGAGCATGAGGATAATCAGCAAGCAAGAATCAACCCCATGTGTAACGAGCCATTACAACAGGAACCATCCTAAAACCTGTCACAATGCCAAAATCCATCCTTACAAGTGGAAGATTGCACATCAGCACCTGACTTGGGTGCTGACATTGGGTTGGAGATGGGTTGGGAGGAGAGACCAGATTGCAACAATCAAACAGGGTCTTCTTTCACTGGAAGCCCTAGTAGGGAAATGTCAACAGACACATTTCCTCTCACTGGGTGAGAACATTAAAACTTCTGAACCACGAAGGTCTCAACGTTAAGAAGAGCCCCACCTATTTAAAAGAATACATTAGATAGGTTGGGGTTTGAGTATGGACTGAACCTAGTGGGGAGGGGTGTTATGTATGCAGGTTTGAATGTCATTGGTTTAGTTTGAACTGTTCTTGTAAAATGTCAGAAATGATTGGTTTAAAAAGTGCGGGAAAATCCTGCACTCTGATTGGCTTGGCAAAGCGCTGCTGGCTGGCTATAAGTCAGCAGCCCAGCCAAATCGGGTCTGTTATGAGCTGTAGTCACTAATAAACTCTTCACTGAAGCACTCCGCGTCTGACTCTTCATGCAAACTTAACAGAAAGCATGTAAAAATGCAAGTAAAAAAACAGGGACACTTTGGTGGGAAGGTAACAGCATTCCATGTGCCTTTGGCATTTAGTGATCCCAGTCACATGACCATGGAGACATCTTCGGACAGTGCTGGCTCTTTGGCTTTGTAACAGGGATGAGCACCACCCCCTAGATCCAGAAATGACTAGCACACATGTGCAAGGGGAACCTTGACCTTCCAAACCCCACATGGATCCCTCACACGAAGGAGCGGCAATAGGGATGCTGATCTCGGATTGGCATACCTTCCACGTGTCAAAACCTAACTGCAGCACAGTTGTAGTTAGGAACCTACAACTCAGAGTGAACTGGGTTCTCATCCCATGGGGACCTCATCAATATCTTTTTGCTTTCTGTTCCATGACTGATTACTACCCAATATTTATAGGAAAGCACTTTACGTAGGAATGCTATGGTGGGAAAAACAAAATGGACCACTTTTTTCAAGGATGTCTAGGCATCCAAAGTATTGGTAGGACAAAGAGCATCCAAAGTTGCAAGGGAAGAGTTCTATTATTCCAGATATAGGAATCTGAAGAGTATATATTCCTTAGACTGAGATGTTGGGGAAGCAGTGTTTTCAGCAGAAGCTGTGTTTTCAGGAGAAATTTCATGTTCTTTTTTTTTTAATGAAAAATGAAATGAAATTTCTGGACAAGGCAATCTTGGTGAGTTAATAGCCAATCCAACATAGCATTTTCTAGACTTAATATTATTGACTGGCTGGCTTATGGTGCTTGAGCTATGATTAGGGATTGAATAAGATCTGAGAATTTAACAATGTTTAGTTGCAGGATTGGACCCATTGATTCAGTTTTTCAGCATCTCTACAGATGAAAGGAAGGAACATTATATATTTTAAGGTATAATAAAATTTAAGAAAAATTACATCCAAAGAAAGGAGAAATGGGAGATGATGATGCCCAAACAAACCATGATTGGATTGATAGATTGTGCCTATTTTTTCTAGTACGTAAAGCATGAAATCCTGTACTTAAACAATATTTACAGGTCAGCCATACAATAATTGGTTATCCTGTGCTCATCTGGTTAATAAATCAGAAAAGAGAAGTTGGACAAAAATCATGTTCTCCTGTGCTTAACAATATGGGGCATACTTCACCAGTGGAACATGTTTGTATGACAAGGCATCAGAGACTTACCTTGGTATCTGTTTTAAAACAGGGAGAGGCAATCCATAGTCAACAGCATACATAGTTTGTTTGTTTGTTTACTTACTTATTTGCTTAGTACAGGGTAACTCTGGGCAGTTTACAATATTAAAAGTTCTTTAAAATTTAAAGGTAAAATAGTTCTTCAACCTATAACAACCAAGATGTATACACTAAATCTACCCTATGTTTAGTGGCCTATTTTACTTTCTGAAACTTCATTTGAAAATGAAATTATGACAAACAGCATTTTAAAAAGGTAAAACAAGTCCCATCACATCACTACCATGCACTCTGAAGTTCTTGGAGCCTGGAAAATAAATGTCATCAGTACAAAATGGTGCTCACCCCTGAAATGAATGGATGTGATGGAAAGGCATCTTCCAAACACTTGGAGAATCACAGCAATTCAGAGAAGATGGTATATATTGACTTGGTTAGTATGTAGCTTCTTCTACGTACCTAAAAAAAATCTAAGCAAATTATCTGGTCTATATTGGTTCTGCATTGTAGAAAAAGATGAAAGAAGAAAAAGGAGGAAAATCTGCATATGGCTAGTTCACGGAAAAGCATCCCATGGCAATTCAGATCCTGCTAAATTATAAATCCCAGATTCTTAAGTAAATACAATTAATGATTATAGCTGCTGAAGGTTGTATTCAACAATATCTGGCTTATCCTCAGATTAAAAAATTAGAAGATGTATTTGATTAAAAAAAAAAGACCAGCAGCAAGGTGGATGGACTCATGTACAGTGGCAATGAGTGCACAGTTTGAAGACTTGAAGGACCAGGTAACGATCAGATAATCATGGAGAAACTCTTATTTACTATATGCAGTTGCTAGGAGTTGAAAATTGCTTGATGGCACATAATCAATTATCCAATTGGTAGTTCTAAGAAGGGTATAATGGCTGGAACTCATCTATCATAATCATGATTTCTTAATAATGATGTTCCCTCAGCTCTCTGCCCAGAACTACTCTTGATATGACCAATCATTATCCAACAAACTCCCCAATGTATTTATTTACTCAACAAACATAACTGTGCTTTTAGATATATCAGAACTTCTTGGCTTTCTTCTCTATCAGGTAGCTGCCAAATATAACATCACACACTGAAGTAAGGGATCTATGTTAAGATCCATTTGTTGTGGAATAACGCCAAGGGACTTTGTCTTATCCAAAAGAACAGATAATGCCAGCCAGATTAACTCAATATTTTTCAGCAGGTAAACAGTGACAGGAAATCATTATCAGGACAAAGGTGGGCTATGTGTGATCTAGAGTCATGAGGGCTTCTGTTGATGCCCAGCCATACTGATGACTGTCTTTGAGCCTATCTGAAGACACTTAAACATGAGTATTCTGTGCCAGTCTTGAAATCAGGTCCCAACCTGTGTTGTCATGGCGTCAGCAGAATTGGAGAACTGAAAGGATTAATTTCTGGTTCTGCTGCAGTGTAATTAAAGCCTCAGTAAAACAGTGAAGGAAAATATTGCCACTCTGTTTTCTGGTTGGACTAAAATTTGTCTCAGTTTTACTCCTGGGCCTTGAGCTTTAGGTCCTTTAAGGAAATAGTAGCTTAATGGCTTCTCCCCCTTAGATATCCCAGGGGAAAAAAGGCACTGGTGAAACTGATACACAATTTTGGCAGGCTCTTCTATGTCTAGTTTTCCTTGGAAGATCAAAGCCGGAGGGGCATTGTACTGGATCCGACACTAAATTAAACAGATCTGGGTTAGAACTTGGCCATTCCTGTCTCAATTGCCCATGCTGTCTCAATATCAAAGTCTTTTCTGACTAATTGCTGTCCAACTTTCCATGGTGGGTTCTTAGATTTGAGTCTGAATATTTGATTGTGATGGTCCTTGTGAATAGGTAATAATAGAGTTTCATTGATTGTAGCATTTAAAGAAGTGCGTAGAGCTTCCTCTGTAAGCCGAAAAAAATAATAAAAGAAGAGGACAATGTAATTATGCAGCTGGCAGAGATGAATTCAGATCCCTTAAAGCTAAGGCTTTCTGGCAATTTATAATTGAGTCCTCTTGGAAAGAACTATCTAATGCAGATGGAACAGTTCTGCCACCTGTGAGAAAGATATCAGACTAATTTTGGTAATGACTAACTTATTCATTCATTCATTTATTTATTTATTTATTTATTTATTTATTTATTTATTTATTTATTTATTTATTTATGATGGGATTTATATGCTGCCCTATCTCCCGAAGGACTCAGGGCAGCTCACAACTATAAGAAGACATAGAATACAAAAATTAAAATTATTAAAAACATTAAATCCCAACAATAATTTAAAACCCACAACAAACAATAAAACCAATAAAAGCCAATAACCCCTCCCCCAGTCCAGGTGGGCCTGCTGGAAGAGCCATGTCTTCAGGTCACAACGGAAGGATCGAAGGTCAGGGGCCAACCACAACTCCAAGGGCAGCTGATTCCACAGGGTGGGTGCTCCCACAGAGAAGGCTCTCCCCCTGGGAGCCACCAGCCGACACTGTCTGGCCGACGGCACCCTAAGGAGGCCCTGTCTGTGGGAGCGCACCGGGCACTGGGAGATCATTTCTGGCAGTAGATGGTCCCGCAAATACCCAGCCCTAAGCCATGTAGAGCTTAATAGGCAATTACCAGCACCTTGAATCTCACCCGGAGGGCAACCAGTAGCCAATGCAGCTCATGCAGGAGGGGTGTAATATGGGAGTATCGGGCTACTCCCATCACAACCCACGCGGCCGCATTCTGCACCAGCTGAAGCCTCCAAGTGGTCCTCAAAGGCAGCCCCATGTAGAGAGCATTGCAGTAGTCCACATGGGAGGTAACGAGTGCATGAGTAACTGTACGTAAAGCATCTCAGTCCAGATAGGGACACAGTTGGCGCACCAGGCGAACCTGAGCATATGCCCCTTGTCCATGGCTCCCACCTACTCCTCTAAGCTGAGCCGTGCATCCAGGAGGACTTCCAAGCTGCACACCCTCTCTGCAGGGGTAACACCTCTCCCCCCACAACCAAAAGTGGAACATCCTGGACAATCTGAGATGCTGGTACGTACAGCCACTCCGTCTTGGCCGGGTTGAGTCAAAGCCTGTTCCTCCCCATCCAGACCCATACTGCTTCCAGGCACCAGGACATCACATCGAGGGCATCTCTGGGTTGGTCTGGGGTGGAGATGAAAAGCTGGGTATCATCAGCATACTGATGATACTTCACTCCAAAACCACAGATGATCTCACCCAGCGGTTTCATATAGATGTTGAACAAAAGGGGAGAGAGGACTGACCCCTGGGGCACCCCACAAGAGAGGGGCCTCGGGGTCGATCTCTGTCCCCCTGCCAACACCGACTGTGAACGCCCCAAGAGGTAGGAGGAGAACCACCGTAAAACAGTGCCTCCCACTCCCAATCCCTCGAGGTGTCGCAGTAAGATACCATGGTTGATGGTACCGAAAGCTGCTGAGAGGTCTAAATGATTGAGGAATAACCCCTATCCTGAGCCCGCCAGAGATCATCCACCAGCACGACCAATGCCGTCTCCATGCTATTCCCGGGCCTGAAACCTGATTGATATGGATCCAGATAAGCAGTTTCCTCTAGGAACACCAGGAGCTGTGGGGCCACCATGCTCTTAACAACCTTCACCACAAAGCGAAGGTTGGAGACAAGATGAAAGTTGTTCATAACAGCTGGGTCCAAGGCAGGTTTCTTGAGGAGGGGCCTCACCACCGCCACCTTCAAGGTGGGGGGAAAGATCTCTCACTCAAGGAAGCATTAATCAAAGCTTGGAGCCAGCCTCGTGTAACCTCCCGGGCAGCATAAACCAGCCAGGAGGCACACGGGTCCAATATACAAGTGGCAGCACTCAGTCTCCCCATGATCCTGTCCACTTCCTCCGGAGTCACAGGATCGAACTCTTCCCAGATGGTATCCACAAGACCCATCCCGTTCCCCCCGTTGGACGCCACCCAGTCAGAGTCCAAGCTGGCCCGAATCTGAGCAATCTTGTCCGACAGATGATGGTTAAACTCCTCAGCCCACCCCTGCAAAGGGTCCTCCCTTGTCCCCTGATTAAGGAGGGAACGGGTGACCCTAAACAGGGCCTTTGAACAGAGTTGTGAAAGTATTCCTGACTAGTCACCATTATCTACTATACAATACCTACATGAATCTTCATGAAACCAAAGGCAGTCACTGAACTACTGCGAATTAATATTGATTGATGTACAGTTATTAATATAAGACAGTTTGTTGACATTCCCTGAGGACTGGTGCAGTCTGTCTATGAGCCTATCTTTTAAAAACAGGTGAGGTCTGATCCAGTCAGCTTTACTGAGTGTTATTAGCAAACTAAAAAAGTGATAGTATAGAAGAATGCAGATTTTCCCCCCAGTCACATAATATATGAGGACATAGTGACAGATTTGATTTAACTTCATACTTGTGGCTGGTTGTAGCTGTCTGAGAAATAATCTTTGAGGAATACCCAAGGAACCTTCTTTATAACATCTGTCTTGATCATTAGTAAACTATACATAGATGTATTTTTATGGGATATTTTCAATAGATAAAATAAAGTACTTTCTGATACAATTCTTTGGTGAAGAGGGGCCTGTAATTGTAGTTCTGAATGAAAAATCAGAATAATTTTTGCTCCAGAGCAGCAATCTTGGCAACTTTAAGTTACCTGCACTTTAACTGTAGAATTCCCTAGCCTATTAAAGGTTAGACATCTTAAATTTGCCAAGCTTAAGAACCATTGCTGAGAAACCTATTGTGGAATGTTGATCAATTAAAAACGAACACCTTGACTTCATAGTTCTTGCTGAAAAATGGATCAGTTATGTCTCTCCTAACAAAACTGAATTGAGAGGAAGAGATGCCTGAATTTAACCTGGTGGTTAAAGAACATTGTTTTATTAACTGCAGGTTATAGTCTACTGTTACCTCACCAATAAGAAAACCAATGTTATGATAGAATTGTGAAAGCTGAGCTCCTATTTTTATCCAAAATAACACCAGTATATGTTTCTTGGAGGAAAGGGAATTAGCAAATAGCTGTTTTCATTTACACAATGCATTTAATTTCATTACTAAATTCAGACAATAGATTGAATTATGAAATCAGATGGGCTGATTTGCACAAGCTAGACCACATGTAATGACACAAACTAATCAAACTTACCGTGTTATGTGACTTCAATCTGTCCATTTTCATCTGATTTACTATAATATGTAGAGTGAACTATATCTGTTTCTTTAGGAGTATTGCTTCCTTTTATTCATTTTGCATCCACAAACAATATCTGTTACTCAACAAACTTTGGTCACAATGGAGTTCTGCTAATTGTAAGGGTTCAAATGCAAATTTGACAGAAAACATTACTTGTACTTTCTTTTGAAAGTTGGGTTTTGTTCTTTAATCTGGGCAGAAATCCAGTTACAGGTCATCTCTGGGAAGAGATTTATGAAATTAAAATTTAGGCCTCTAGATGTCACTGATGTATAAGATGTATAACAGCTTGAACATACATGTAGACACAAATGCAACGTATGTCTGTGTAAATGAAATTATCTCACCATAGCATTATTCAGTGCATGCCTTCCCCATTCTCCAGTCTAAGATCAGGAGGAATAAATTTCCTTTTAAGTCACCTGGTATTTTGCAAGAAATCAGAATAATTGTGTGTGTCTGGGGGGGGAGGGGGAATTAGGAAAAGATAAAAAATAGAAGACTCATGTAGATTTGACAGATTAGCAAATGAAACAGAAAATAGTTGGAGTTTTGGAATATTATAATTTTAAACAATTTTCTATTAAAATGAGGTGCTATTAGAAACCTGCATGTGCAGGATGTAGATCACATAGCTGCTGCCAGAACAACAGTATAACAGTGATTTTAATTAATAATGACTGCTCCAAAACAGTCTTATTTATTTCTTTCTATATCAGGGTTGTTGAACTCCTGGCCTGCGGGCCAGATGCATAATGCACTGGCCACGCCCACACCTGGTTTAGCAAAGGGGAAAATAGTCCCTATACATCATGTGATGTCACCATGACAACATGAGTTTGATACCCCTGTTCTATATTAATGAGGAATTTATAAATAGAGTGGTGTTATATAGATCTTTTTAGAACAACTCTCATTTTGCTACTCCATAATTGAGCATGAGATAGCAAAATGCAGTAGAAAGTTAATAAAACGACAGTAATAATGACAGAAACAAATAAAACCCATCCAATTTTTATTCAGCTACAGCAACTAATGAAAGGGAACCAACTTGATCTGAGGCAACTATCAGGTAACATGCTGGGATTAGCTGATATGGTATGTGCCAAATTGCTGATAGCGTGCAAATGTGTCTAGATTGTTAGAACATGACTGTAACAATCTTGGGGCCCTTCAGTTCTCTTGAATTACCTCCACCCACCCACCACAGTTTCCTGCTTTGTTCAATACTTCAGTAAAAGGGAATATCTTGTCTCACTAACAATAGTGCTTAGACTTAGGTACTGCTTCACAGTGCTTTACAACCTTCTCTAAGCAGTTTACAAAGTCAGCATATTGTCCCCAACAATTTGGGTTCTCATTTTACCAACCTTGGAAGTATGGAAGGCTGACTCAATCTTGAGCCAGTCAGGATCAAACTCCAGGCTGTGAGCTGAGTTTGCCTGTAATATTGCGTTCTAATCACTGCACCACCACGGCTCTTGTCTAAGTGCTATTGCTTGTCCCAAACTGCTGCTCCTCCCTGATATTTCTCACTATATTGATTGTTCTCAAGGACAGCAGTGGAAAACTATTGGTGAAACTGCCGCCAGTCATATTATGCTTGTAAAATTTGATGCATCTGTCTAGCCAGCATGGCAAACAGTCCAAGTCTCCTTGTCTGATTGCACCCAACTTGTGAAATGATCATGTTCCAAAAATTTGCATGCAGGGCAAAAAAAAAAAACCAGATGGAAAGATTCCATGATAGTTTCCTTTACTGATCATTCCTTGTAATAGTGATCTCAGACTGCAAGTAGCAACAGGATTATAATCAAAATTGGGCAAGAAAAATAAAAGAATGAGACATTGGTATGCTTGGGGAAAACCATAAAGATTCAAAAAGTGCAAGAAAACTTTGTATGGGGGTGAGAGAAATTAATCAGGCAACTTATATTAAGGGAGTAACTTTTGAAGAGTCTACATACTCAGTGGTCCAAGCATACTAAATGTCTGTTGGAGCAAAGGAATGGATTAGGTGGAGAAAAGGCATGGCTTTCTGATCAGCATGCAAAATGGAATACTACAATACTGGTTACAAGTCCTATATAATAATATCTTAGATCTTTGTGACATGGTATACTCTTTCCAATCTTTTCTTTCTTAACCACTTTAGCCTGTATGAGAAGGTTTGTTATCATTTGAAATCAGAGAGAGAAAGACAGCCAAAGAATGTGGGTTAAACTAGTTTGGACTCAGCTATTTGGAACTCCTACCTTTTATTGTACAAGTTACTGTTAACTTTTAAGTGTGATGGGAAAAAGTGGAATCCATCTAACTCTTAGGTTCCTTAAGTTGCACTATTTCTCTTTCATATGGAGAATGGAGAAGATATAGATCAGAACAGAGATAGAAATAATGCAAGAGTTTCCCTCATCCAGCAAGGCAATTTCAAACTCAATTTCAATTTGAAAAGAATAACCAGAAATACAGTAAATAAGTTGTCACACCTTAAAAGCATATATTTTTAAAAATGTAATCTTCAAGAGAGTCACAAAACTTTTTTTCCTGCAACCTATCAACCAGCCTTGTGGAAAACAAAAATATATATGCAGAATTTGATTTCTGGAATGACAGTATATTTTCAACATTCCTTGTATAGACTGATAGAATATGCTGAAAAGCACTGATAAGTGAAATTGTATTTCCATCTACTCCACAGATCCTTAAAAATTAGAATGGAAAGGGGGAAATGGGAATAATTCAGATCAATGTTTCTCAACCTTAGCCACTTGAAGATGCATGGACTTCAAACCTCAGAATTCTCCAGTCAGTACAGGAAAGTTCATGCATCAAGTGGCCAAAGTTGAGAAACAGCACTTCAGATGGACAATTAGCTATCTTTAAATCCTGGACTTATGAGGGTTCCCAGGACAGATCCACATGGAGTAAGCAAGGTTTTGTTTTAGCAGATCTTTGACTATACTAAAATGAGCATTTGTAATTTACTATTTGCTGCTTATTTCTGGAATGTAATTTTGAAAAAAAATATATGAAGAAGGGATGCTTTGGGGAGTCTGATATATCTATGCAGAACCTATTTACATGCTTCTCCCCATCTTACTTGGATGTCTTTCCTAATGTTCAGTTCTTGTTGTTTCATTTGGAATTAGTTTTTTCAGAGGTGGCTTGAAGGAGCAAAGAGACATATCTTTAAAAAGTAGCCAGCAGCAAAAATGAGGAATGAAAATATGAGAGGACAAGCTGGAAGTTTGATGGAATTCTCTTGTAGGAAATAAAGTAGTAATATAGCAGAATTTTCCAACCTTACTTCTTAAAACAAAGAACAGCATCCTCTTCTCCACATAGTACACTTTGAAAATAAATTCAGATATCATAGAGAAACATTCATCTTGTCAGTATATTTCCTTCCTTTGGAATCATGTAGAACAGGGGTGTCAAACTTGTGACCCATGGGCTGGATGCGTCATGTGCTGGCCATGCCCACACCCGGTTTAGCAAAAGGGAAAAAAGTCACAATACATCACCGATGCTACCGGGACAACGCAAGTTTGACACCCCTGATGTAGAAGACTAGTTTGCTTTCTTTAGGCTATCCATTCCTGTTGCTCTAATTTTGACTTTCATAATGAATTGCATGCCTAGTGTCTCTTCCATAAGTACTTTGCTTGTAACAGGTTCAAAAGAAAAGAAATCAGCAGACTTATTAGTCTACAGAAGTGAAAGCTCAGCTTAGTGATAGCTGTATGATTTGGGAGAGCAGGAAAGAAGCAGCATTTCCAGTGGGTCAGAGAGCAAGAGCCAAGACCAAGGCTGATTTGAAAGGGGAAGTTGATCTTGGCTCTTATCCAGCTTTCCTTTATGATCAATTTTTTTTAATGTACCTTTCCATACATATCTGTGACTTATAACAGACCCTGCTTAATCACAAAAATCATATGCTTCAAAATAGATAATTCTTAAACATGGAGATTCATTTAAGGCAGCTGATATTTTCACACAAAAATAAAATAACTCACTCTTTCTTTCTCTTGTGTATATGTGCACGCACACACTGGCCTGGGTGTTTCCAGCCAGTTTTTCACAGAATTGTTCCTGTGTAGCTCTGAGTTGTATAAGAGAGGAATTCCTGCTTTCTCATTTTCCCATTGTTGAATAGAGTTCACAGCTGATCAGTCAGGAACTCCCCTTTCTCTTCCTACTTCCTGAGAGTTTCTCCAAGAAAGGAAGTCTGTCATTCACAATCAACGAATCCAGCAGAGCTAAAATAGTTTTCGGAGATAGATTCATGATTTGTGTAGAGTCCTAGGTAGTCTCAAAGACTGCTCTAAGGCCTAATGTAAACATGACAGCAATAGCACTTAGACTTATATACCGCTTCATCGTGTTTTACAGCCCTCTCTAAGCGGTTTAGAGAGTCAGCATATTTCCCTCAACAAGCTGGGTCCTCATTTTACCCACCTCGGAAGGATGGAAGGCTGAGTCAACCTTGAGCCTGGTGAGAATCGAACTGCCAAATTGCAGGCAGCCGGCAGTTAGCAGAAGTAGCCTGCAGTACTGCACTCTAAACACTGCATCAACACTGGCTGCAAGCCTATCTGGATAAACCACAGTCGGGCAAATGCAGAGGCATCAAACCCCCATGGTCTTTCATTGTTGGCTCTACTGAATATTTTTCAAGCAGTTGGTAGCCTAAAGAGCATCCATCCATCCATCCTTTATTCAAACTCAGGGCAAACTATGTATGTGAAAGAAACAAAAGAGGTGTATGTGATCACTAATCCACTCTTCTTAGGCTTCAGTTCATCTGT
Organism: Naja naja; assembly: GCA_009733165.1. Lineage (NCBI taxonomy): Eukaryota > Metazoa > Chordata > Lepidosauria > Squamata > Elapidae > Naja > Naja naja. The sequence continues at coordinate 70,333 of SOZL01001852.1, read as the reverse complement.
AAAAGAGAGCTCTGATGAGTTACCTCCTTAAAAGTGTTATTTCTCTTGAGAAATAAGAGCTCCAATGCTAATTCCTACTTCATAAAAGTGGTTAAGAGGTCTGGGAGAATAATGGATGAACAGACAAGTCTTTCCCTGCTCTCCAGTCCTAGAACAATCTCCTGAACCAGGGCAGATGTTTTTTTCCTGTTTTTCTTGTATGTATGAAATATTTCTATAGGCCTCATTATAAATAATTGCTGATGCCAAAGTTAATGTTAATTTTTCATTTTTAAAGTTTAGCACAGTTGTGTTCACATCTACTTGAGAGAAAGTCCCATGAGCTTTGCTGAAACTTACCTCTTAGTAAATCTCCCTAGAACTAGGCTGCATGGCATAATTGTGGTTGAAGCTCTGGTTTCTTATTGCACAATTCTCTGTATTTACTTTACCAACTTCATAATTGCTGTTTTCTCTTCAAAAACCACACACCATGACACACATTTCCTTGCAGCCGCCGCTGCTGCTGTTCAAAGTCTGAATAAAAATCGTTCTTCTTCTATGTCTTTGGGACACTCATCTACATAGTAATGTGGCTGTATTTTTGTTTTGTTTTTGTTTCAGATAAATGCTTGTCTAATTAGATCTGCAGAGACTTGTGTGATTTGGGACCATCCTGCTTCATTTGGAACAGAGATAAAGCCATGCATTACCGGTAGAGACCTATAACTTTTCCTGAAAGCCTTTTTGATGTAACATTGGAAACATTAGTGTTCAGAACGTATTTCCTCAACAAGTGCTGGCAAGTATTGAATTTGAGTAAACTATTGCTTTATTTCTTAGAAGGCTGCCACCCAAGGCTCACTGAGATTTACTTCTGAGTAGAAAATTACATGGCTGCTTGAGAACAGAGCAACTGTGCTGCATTATTTGAAGAGTTCTGACATTAGTGGTTCTGAGGCACCATAAACCTTGCTAAACCCCTGCCAGGAACGGTGAGAAAAACAGTGGTTTCCTTCCTTCCTTCCTTCCTTCCTTTCTTCTTAACCTATTTAATTTTACCCAAGTTGAGCCTCACTGAAACTAATGGGAAAATAAATAATAAACACTTGAAACCGATTCCAGAATGGGCTGAGATAAACAACCCACTTAGAGAAAGGCTAAAGGTCTAGGAAGAGTAAGGATCCATTGCCTCTCCCATCAAGCTCCTTCCCTTTCCTATTTCATTTTCTTTCTTTGTAACATCCCAATATCAGAGTTTATTTGCTTTCCAAAGTTTTTTTCCCCCAAAAGAGAAATTAATAGAGACCAAGAATGTAATCATCTCCTTAAGTTGGTTGCATTACTTTAGGCCACTTATGCTCCCTTGTTTTTGTGGGGAAAATAGGAGGCAGAAATACTATACCAGTTAAATTGCCCCAAATTAAAAGTGGGATAAAAACCTCATGGAGGGAGATTTCATTATGTTCTTAGAGCTTATCCTGTATCCCAGACAAAGATATAAACATGAACTGCCATTTTTCTTAATGGCATGACCTCTTGGCTTCAACTCATCCTATACTGTAGTGCCATGCTGATTCCATTAGCAACTACCTTACCCAGTGTGCTTGTGCCCACCCTGTCACAATATCTAGAGAGGATTTACTCCTCCAAATATTGGAAAACACTGGGCCCAGAGGTGCATTTGCCCTCACCTCCCAAATCTAGCATTGAAGAAGAGAGTGAAAAACTTCCTTTTAAATAGAGATTTCGTACTTAGCTGCACAAGGAAAGAATTGTTATAACATTATTATCTACTTTTAAATACTTTGATGTGTGGCAGTTTTTAGCATTCTTTATTGCAACTTTTCTCAACCTCAGGTACTGCAGTTGAAGTCCACACATCTTAAAGCTGCTGTGATTGAAAAATATTGCTTTATAATTTCTATACTACCCAGTTTGGGTGGAACAGAAATCATTTAAACTAAAAATAAACTATGACAGTGGTAGATTACATGTATGTAATTTTATTCTGAAAATTTACAAAGGAAACAAAAGTGCAGATGCTTCTGGAAGGGAACATTGACCTCTCATGCCTTCCTCTTTGTTAAAGCCCTTCCCTGATTTTCTTCCAAAGTTTAAACTTGAAAAACCTTGATAGAATTAAGGACTATCACAAATGACTCTTTTTTCAGCAAATTTATGAGTGGGAATTTCAGTGAACATTTCTTCCAATTTCTCCAAGGAAAATCAACCAACCAACATTTTTCAAGGGCAGGACTCCATTAGTAGTAGTAGTATTGAAAATATTTCTGTGGGAAGAATTCCTTAACATTACTTTCCTTTGAAATTTAATACAATTGAGGGAAGAGTAGATCACTTGGAGATATGATGTTTCAAATATTCACATGCAGGTCTTATCTACTTCATATGCAGAAACATCACAATCTACCCATGAGAATTTCTCTAAAATATCTTCCCTGAAATAATTTCTCTAACAAATTATCTTCCATCAAATTTAATGAGAACTCAAAGGCGAATATTTTAGATAAAACCAAAACTACTGTTGTTTGTTATTTCATTCTCATGAGTTGTGTCATCCTGGGCCATGTATACATATAAATGTGAAATGTGATTGATTGAACAAACTATGATTCAGTAAAGTATCCATGTTGAGTGAATGGAGTCTTTATTTAAATAATTTCAATGTATTATCACAATATCTGATTCAAATCAGACATGCAAAGACAAGAGTTATCCAAGCAAAGGCATCAACCAAGGATGCAGATGAAGCTCTACAAGATGCTATGTATGAGCAATTATCAGACATATCACTAATAATCATGATGCCAAATTACTAGATATATGACTGCACAAATAGGCAACAACAGACAAGGGGAGGGGGGTTATGGCATCTAATCAGCCTGCATAGATCAGGAAGATAAACAGGCAAGAAGAAATTATTAAGTTGCCAAAAAGAAAAAAAAAGATAATTCCACCTGTAAAGCTGAAGAGCTGTCACACTTTTTTCAGTTCAAAGTATTTTGAATAATTCTATTTGGGAGCTTCTAGATGCAGTGGACAACATGATACCAGAGGCAAAAGCTGGATTTCACTGTGTATAGTAAGCAAGTCTTCATATTATGCCTTATTGAATAACATATTGATTTCCAATAGCCAATGTTAATCAAGTACATTGATTTCAAAAAAGCATTTAACTGCATAGACAGAGAATTACAAAAAAACATGGCATCCCCAAAATTATCTCAATATATTTCTGAATTCGGTTGTTATGTGAGGACTGATAATGACTTCATTGATTTCACATAATTTTTAATGGGTGTACAGTTAAAAGGACAGCAGACAATTCATAGGTCTTGAGTCATGATCTGGCAAAGTATTGAATAATAATTTCCATACCAGAAAATCTCTCACACACCTCACAGGTATGGCATGCATTGTATCAAATGTAACCTTTGTGAAATCAACATAATTCCCAGAGGACTTCAAAATGAGAATTGAGCAAAAGGAATGAAAATTAAAAAGGAAGAGTATATTTACAAGCTTTTGCAGATGACCTAGTATTTATATTAGAAGATCCATTGGAAACAGCACCTAAATTAATAGAAAAGATAGAAGAATATGGAAAAGTAGCAGGCTTGAAAATAAATAAAGATAAGACAAAGATATTAACAAAGAATATGTTAGCAAGACGAAAGAAAGAATTGGAAGAAATTTTAGAAATACAGGTCACAAACAAGGTTAAATATTTAGGGATATATATTACATCAAGATGTAGCACATCGAAGGAGGATAATTACGTTAAACTCAAATGGTAGATTGCGACAGATCTGACAAAATGGGAAAACTTAAAATTATCATTGATTGGGAGAATATCTACAATTAAGATGAATGAATCGCCTAGAATTTTATTTCTATTCCAGACAATTCCAATTCAACTAAAGAAAGAGTTCTTTGATGATTTAAATAAAATAGTGTTGAAATACATCTGGCAGGGCAAAAAAGTGAGAATAAAACTTAAACTGTTGCAAGATGCAAGATTAAGAGGTGGGTTTGCTTTGCCCAGTTAGGAATTATATTACCAGGCGACAAATTTGATGTGGGTAAAGGAATGGATAACATTAAGGAATAGTAGATTATTGACTTTAGAAGGGCATGACCTGCTGTTGGGCTGGCATGCCTTCCTCTGGTATAAGGGAACGAAAACACAGGGGTATTTCAGAAGACATTACATTAGAGAGGCATTGTTTTTAAACTGGGAGAAGATAAGACAAACTGGGAGAAGATAAGACAAGGGCCTTGGTGGCTCAGGCTGTTAAATGCCTGCACTTAACATCCAGCTGTCTACAATTACTGTAGGCTCGAATCCCACCAGGCTCAAGGTTGACTCAGCCTTCCATCCTCTCGGGGTAGGTAAATTGAGGACCCAAGATTGTTGGGGGCAATAAGCTGACTTTGTAAAAATGCCGCTTAGTAATAAGCAGGCATATACAATGGAATGAAGGCTATTCCTGAGCACACTGGGTTGTATCCCAAAAAATTGTAAGCTGCCCTGAGTCTTCGGAGAAGGGCGGCATATAAATGTAATTAAATAAAAAATAAAAAATAAATATTATTTGAAAGTTCCACTGTGGAGATCTACTATTGAAGCTTTTTCTTATCCAATAATATATAAAAAGGAACAGTTAGATATGCTGAGATATTGAATGAAAAGGGTGAACTTAAATCGATGCAAGCATTGGAAGAACAAGGTGTAAAAATGAATTGGTTTTCATATTTGCAAATACAATCTAGATTTGATAAAGATTTTAAAACAGAAGGTATTTATGATAAGATGACTGTTTTAGATAAAATTTTGATAGGTACTGATGAAAAGGTAATTAAAAAACTTTATGGACACTTATTAGAATTTAAATTGGAGGAAGAACAGGTTAAAGAAACGATGATTGCTTGGGGGAAAAATTTTGGATATGGAATTGATTTAGAGAAATGGCAAAAACTGTGGTCTCAAAATTATAAAATGACAATGTCAACTGCATATAAAGAAAATTTGTATAAGATATTTTACAGGTGGCATCTACCTCGACGAGAATCTTGAGAATGTTTAAGGATAAATCGGATAAATGTTGGAAATGTCATCAGATGCCCGGTTCATATTACCATATGTGGTAGACATGCTCGGATGCAAAAGGATATTGGACTAAAATTCACACATGGCTGGAAAAAATGATAAAACAGCATATAGACTTTAAACCAGAGATATTTTTATTGGGAACTATACCGGAAATATACAACACTGTCATTTTTCACTTGTAACACCACTGGCTTTCATCCTTCCTATTTTTTAAATAAGTAGTTAGTTAGTTAGTTAGTAGTAAGTAAGTAAGTAAGTAAGTAAGTAAGTAAGTAAGTAAACAAGGAGTCAGGAGGTGAACAAATGGAGTAGCTGGACAATTATTGGTTTTACACATTGCAGTCAACTGGGGAGGACAACCTGAAGTGCCACTATAGCACCTTTAAAATTACTTGTTGCAAACAGATGGCATAATTTCCTGCTATACTGAGTTGGAGAATATTCAAGACTTGTGTGCAATACCAATGTAAGTTTACTTTAGCTAAAAATGCAAGAAAAACCCTATATCCTTTTCCTTTTAAGTCATAATATATCCACTGAAAAGTAAAAATGTTAAATATGATTAACTATTCCTAAACTGAACCATCATGTGATTTGCTTAGTTTTCATTTAATCTGCTTGGGTGCCATTGCCAATTGTGGTTTATGTTGTAAATCATGATTGAGTGATGCTTGGCTTAGTAGAATGAGAGAACACACACCTTGCCTTTTGTCTGAAAGTGACATGAGTCTTCCACCTGGACGTGTCCAAAATGCTCAGAAAGCATGTTTTATTTCCTTTTTTTCCTTTTGAGAAAAAAACCACAAAAAAACAATCAGTTTAACCAAGTAATCCACAACATAACCAATTAAATTATTCAAGGAATTAAATTGAAAACCAATAATTGCAGAAGATACCTTGAAACATGATGTATGCACACTTTTTATTTTCTCAGACTGAGTATGTATTAATGAGCTCATTAGGAACCAAGATAAATGAATTTTATCCATTGGTTGTTTGGAGAAAGCTTCTTTCCTTCTAATTTTCTGCATGCAGATAGTTTTATTCAAGGATGAATGAAAGAACACTTGTAAAATAATTTTGTAAATCAATATTATTTATTGTTTCATTTCTTCATACTTTTAAAAAGAATATTTTTATTTATTTTTAATTCACAGAAGATGCACAGAAGAAAAGGTCCAACAATAACAATTCCATTGCCAGTGTTTTTACCCCATCATAATGAGATGTTTTAGTATTTTTGTTTAAATGATAGTGATTCTTTCTAAATATGAAATAATGTATATCTGTTTGCATAGGAGTCTTTGTTTTGGTGATGTAACTATTCTAATCCCCAGAAATCCTGCATGAAGAAATAAGATCTAAGCAGTTGTGGAATTCAAATTTTTTTACTACCAGTTCTGTGGGTGTGGCTTGGTGGGCATGGCAGGGGAAGGATACAGTAAAATCTCCAGCCATTTGCTGGTATTTGCTGGTTCTCTGAACTACTCAAAATGTCCACTATTGGTTCTCCAGAACTGGTCAGAACCTGCTGAATACCACCTCTGAATCTAAGTTTTAAAAAGGAGGAGTAACATACTGGAACTGTGAAAAAACACAGAAATTGCAAACGGCATTATGGTTGTGGAGTTCTAGAGGACTTTTTTGTACAGCTCTAAAGTTTCTTTGCACTACACCAGACTTATCATATGGATCAAATGCTGGTCAAGAAATATTGAGCAATGGTCTCTATATGAAGAAAAAAGATACAATGTTAGCTAAAGATGGGAGAGACAGATATAATGGAAGCTTTTCAAAGGAAATGGAAATTCTTCAGGATGATGGAGACTCCATCAAAAGAGTAAGGACCCTGTTCCTTCATGTTGCCAAAAGAACCAGGTCATTGGGTGCCTATTGCTGAATAATGTTCCACCTTGATGTATATTCCCTGTGGAAATATGAGGTCCCCCTTGTCCCCTTAGTTTTTTTTGGAAAGGATCAAAAGGTTGTCCCAAACCTGACTTTTAAAAATCCTTTATGTGCTAAGGTAATGTCTAATTTCACCCCTTGTGTAATTCAGTAATGCAGTGTTAATTGCAATTCCTTGTTTAAGAAGAAATCTCAGAAGCCTTATCACTTACCAGGCCCTGTCAGTTTCACCTTGCAATAGAAACCTAAACAACCCCGCACAATCCTTGATGAACCAGGAATGTAAGGACACACTTAATTAAATGATACTCACTTTTCTTTCAATCTAAGTTTTTTTTCTGCCCTCAGTGTTCTCTCAGTGAATTGTAATAATAAATTATTACGTGTGGGAGAAGAAAAAAGTCTGGTCTATGCGGTTGCATTCCTGATCCACAAGCCAGGCAGCACCTTCTACAAGAGAAAATGCTCTGAGAATGTTTGCTTTAGTGGTTTCTGTTTTAAGCAACTGGCTTGGCCAGTTATGTTCCAGTTTCAGTGATGCCATCCACACAGTGTGGCCTGAGCAAGGCTGCACTTTCTCCACTGTTTCGTTAAAGGAATGTCACTGAGCAAGGTTTTGAGCTACACACAAGATTTGTTATGGAAAAGACATCTGTTTACAGGATAGTTTAACTGTGGGTATTTAAATTAACTGCATAAAAATTGTGGGCATTTGAATTAATGACATAAAATGTGGGTATTTGAAATAATTACATGAATTAAAATAATTTAAAGCCTACTGATGTATTTTAGTCTGCAGTTTTGCATGCACACCACTGAGGGATATTACAGGTGAATACTAAAGGCCCTCCTGAATAGGCATGAATAATATGGTTGGTCACATAGTCAGTCAGATGTGTAGATTTGGCATTTTTGTCCACCTATTGAATCCTTTACAAGAACCTGATAGATGTTGTTTGATGGTATTAAAGGTATCATTGCAGGATATAAGCTGTTCCAACGAATGCTGCCTTTTGCAATTGACAGATGGTGATTTTGTCAATGCCAATGGTGTTCAAGTGGTGCTTCAAATGTTTTGGGATCATACCCAGGGTGCCTATTGACTATTACTACTACATTTGCTTTCTTGGTATTATGATGATGATAATTAAATCCATAGCACCAGCCTGTACATTATCTGATATTTAATCAGAAAAGTTTGCACTAGTGCTATGCAGGTTAGCTTTGAAGGTTGTCTGGGACAACATACAATACATTACATAATTTTCATAGCTTTCCAATGACTAAGAAGCCAGCACATCAGGTTCTATCTCTTGCTCAGCAAGCAAAGATCATTCCTCTCTCCGCTTGAAGTTGACATTGCATAAAGCAGTATTTCTCAACCTTGTCAACTTTAAGATGTCTGAACTTCAACTCCCAGAATTCTTCAGCCAGGATGCTGCCTGGGAAATTCCGGGAGTTGAAGTCCAGATCCCTTAAAGTTGCCAAGTTGAGAAACACTGTCAGAATGAGATAACTTCCATTCTATAGGGAGAAATAATCTCCCCCTTTTTTTTCTTTTCAGAATCTTACAATTGGACCACTTTTTGGGGCATGGAATTATGGTCAAGTTTAAGCAATGTTCAAAGACTCTATCCTTAAAGAGTAAGTTATTTTAATATGCTTTCTGTTTTTAAAATGTATAATGAGCCACATAATAGTACACCTCCAGTTTTGCACTGGTGGTAGTAGAACTGTATGACACAGATAGAAGGGGAGAAGAACAGGGAAAGAGACCAGTTTGAATAGTATCCATAGAACCATCAATATCTTTTGTGTTTGAAGGACTGTACAAACCAAGTCCAATTTAAATGTAACAAATGATCTGGATCAGGGTCAGCACTGGTGCTCTTGCCATTAGAATAGTTCAACATTGTGTACTAGAAGCCAGTTGCAATCTTCTCTTTAAATTTAAGCAGTAGCTTTTGATCTGATAAAAAGTTGCTTGTACTGGGGTTTTTTAATGTAAAATCTGAAACACCAGCCAATATAAACATACTTCCCATAAACCTGAATATCCTTCAATTGATTGGAATATATTATAGTTGGGAAGTGAGGGACAGGAAACCTGACCTCTCCTGCACGTACATTTGTCAGAGTGGTGCTTGCTTGGTGTAATTACCCTTGAGGATATCTACCCTTCTATCCTTGAGCCCTGCTGATAGGAGAAAAAAAAGGCAGAATCAAGAAAGGAAGGGCTAACCTGTTACAGGAATGACTGGCTGCCCTGGGAACTTAATTATGATTTCCCTGGCTGCCAGTGTGTGGGGTGCTTCCTCTTCTTCCTACCTCCTCCTCCCTTGACCCAACTTGTTCAGGAATGTGAGAAATGGGTGTGACCTTCCCAGCTATTAGGGTGAAAGGAAGGAGCATACCAAAGTTATGAGCCAATAAAAAAAGAAATGCTGTTCGTTCTAATTGCCCCACTGCCCAGCGGCTGCAATTCAGCAATATTTTGTATGGCTCCAATAAGAATAATAATTAAAAATAAGCCAGGGCATTAAAATCAGTGGAACAAGTTAATAGCTGTTATCTATTCTGTTCCTAACACTTTGATTATTTACTATACATGTCATCTGATCAGCTGCTACTGTTGCTTTATGCATATTTATTAGATCCATCCAAGTGAGAATGAAAGACTTGTGAGACAATGAGTATAGGAGGTCCTTGGTCATTTCATTTTGAGCTGAAATTTGTCTGAATGTTCCATGTGAATCAGCCCCATTAGATAGGCAGCTTTCTTTCATTTCCGCTCCCCCCTTCCTTTACTCCTAAGGAAGCATGCCTCCAGAATAAATTGTGGCAAATATTAATGACTATTCTCTCTAGTGCACCTAATAAAAAAATTCACACAGCCTTTCATAGAGAAACCTTAGTAAAACAGAATAATTTCAGGCTTTACCAAAAAAAAATGAAGCCAATCTCCAACACCCCTGCCTTACAAGTAAACAAATCTTGTGTTGGAGAAAGGGAACTTGACATAGGAGAAGGTGACTAGAAATAGAAAAGTCAGAGTAGGTTTCAACTTAGACTCAGTTACTTTAATATTATTTCTTGCTAGATTGTACAGGAATTGCAGCTTCCTAAACTACCTAGTTCAGTGAATCAGGCAGGGTGGAGGATGCAAATATAAACTCTACCACTTCTGTAAGAACTGAGATTCATGGTCATTTTCAAAAGCAGGCAGACAAACTGCCTTCCTTATGGTGTTTTGTATAATAAACCAGAGAGGACAAGAACAGAGTTGGATGGGATCTTGGAGATCTTTTACTCCAATCCCCTGCTCAAACAGGAAACCCTGTACTATTCAGTACAAATGGCTATCAAATCTTTTCTTAAAAGCTTCCAGTGATGACGGAGCACCCACAACTTCTGAAGGCAAGCTTTTCCACCAATTGTTCTTGCTGACAGGAATTTTGCTTCAATTCTAGATTGGATTTCTGTTTGTTAAGTTTCCATCTGTGACTTTCTGTCTTGACCTCAGGTGCTCTGGAGAATAGGTTGACCCCCTCCTCCCTGTGACAGCCCCTCCAAATGGAAGACTACTGTTAGGTTCTTCTTTTCTCCTTCAGACATTCCCAGTCCCTGCAACCGTTCATCATGTGGTTTAGCTTCCAGTTCCCTAATCATCTTTGTTGCTTTTCTCTGCAGTCGTTCTAGAGTTTCATAATCTTTTTTTCCATTATGATGACCTAAAGTGTATACAGTATTCCAATTGTCTTACCTGTGCAGTGTAAAGCGGCACTAACATTTCACATGATTTTAATACTGTCCCTCTGTTGATGCAGCCTATTTTTTATATTTTATCTGATGATGAATGCTATCTATTGATGCAGGTTGATCTATTTATTGTACTTATGCTTTGCCTTTTCTCTTTGCTTTCATATAGAGATCTTATTCCAATTTTGCAATTCCATAAGGTAGGCCTGGGTCTGTTCTAAAAGATCTCTAGAAAACTTCATTACCGAGTGGGCAATTGAAACTGGCTCTCTCTGTTCTTAGTCCAGCATTCCAACCATTATATCACATTCAAGTTTTTATCTTTAGTTAATTTATTTTAATTTATCCAACCTGGTATTCAACACAAAACAGATACTTATTATACGACCACCTTTGTCATTTATTCTTCCATCCTCAAATGGCTGGAACACTTGCTTGTATTCTTTCATCTCATTCTCATCCAATCATTCATACAGTATGGATTCTGTTCCACTCTTTGCTTTTTTCATTATCACCAATTGTTGGAGTGTAATATGAATCTGTCATCAACCTATGTGTTAAGTTTGCATGAAGAGTCAGACGCGAAGAGCTTCAGTGAAGAGTTTATTAAGTGACTACAGCTCGAATGGACCCGACTTGGCTGGGCTACGGCTGCTTCTTATAGCCAGCAGCCGTAGTTGCCAGCCAATGGGAGTGCAGGGTTTTTCCCGCACTATTTAAACCAATACCATTTGACATTTTACAAGAACAGTTCAAATAAACCAATAACATTCAAACCTACATACATAACACTATGGATTCCTACTTTCATACACATTCAGAACAATGCAGATGAGACCAGTGCCCATGTTTTGATATGTGTTTTAGCCCTTTCATTCATACTGATGAAAGCAAACTCCAGCACTGCTTGAAATGTGAATAAGTTAAAAGAACAAAGTATGAGAAACAGAAGCATGGAAAAGTCAAAACTCCCTATTGTTATTATTGGTCACTAGATGAAGGGATGATTCTCACTCCTTGACAACTGCCCACAATCTTACAACACTGGGCACTTATATTTGATCACACACTGAAGCATTATTTGAATGTCAACTTCCACAATAATTACATTGCTAAAATTATGCGTTTCTCATTCTGTACAGATGTTACCATTTTTCTTCCTTTCTTTGAACTTGTGCGTTGTTTCTGATTTCATTTTTGATAAAATCATCCATGGTTTGACAATGGTATTCTCAAATAAATAAATAAAAATATAGGTAGCTGTCACAGTCAGTGGTGGCTATATTGCAAAGGAAATTGTGTATCCTCTCTCTCAGATTATGGGTTAAAAAAATTAATGGTTTTCATTATTTTTAAAATGATTTTTGTCATGGTTTTGATTATTTTGCTTTCTTGTTTTTAACTTTGTATGTTGCTCAGAGTCACATACGTGAGATGAGCAGCTATTCAATTTACCAAATAAATACATTAAATAAATGTTTGGTGCCAATCTTCTTCACCAAGAAGATAGTGGCTTTATAGAGTTTCAGAGAGCAATACCATGAATTGAAACTATTAAAAAAAACATCTGGAGGTATTGTCAGTCTCTGATAGATACAGATAGATAATAATTGGTAATTACTAAAAAAGAAACTGAATTTCTTCCTTAGTTTAATTCATGAACAATGGCACCATTTTTCTTTTCAGCTTTTGCTATTTTTAGTTTTCTCCTTTGCAAAATATAGTTATGGGGATTCTTTCAATGAACTCTGTTAAATATGCTCCTGCTAGATACAGAAGAAAAAGAGGAAAACCAGTTGCTATTTTGTGAACAAAATAGTGTGCTGTAGATTATTCAAATTCATCTCTGGGATCTGTTCTGTTTATCTATCTGTCAATCATTTATCCATTTATCTGTCTATCTATTCTTCCAGCCATTACAAAACAGGAGTAATGAAGGTGCTGGGTTGGTTCTTCTAAACTATTTTAGTGCAAGTAAAATGACAGTTTACCTGCTGAATCAGTGGGAAAAAACAGCAACATATAATTATTTCTGCTTTTGATGTGCGAGATGTTTGACAAGTTTAGATACAGGATTCAATGTCAATTCCATGCCACCGAGTTCCAAAATAGGGTGATGAAGCCAAAAGAAAGAATGAAAATTGTGTGCTTGTTTCAAATTCTCCCGAACTTTCTGTCAGGCTAGAACAAAAGGAAAAAAAAAGTCATAGATATTGAAGTATAGAATCTGAACTGAGTCAGCCTCAAAAAAGAATGTGGAGGTATATATTGTAAGCATTCAAGTTTGGTTGTAACTCAAGCTGTAATTTTTAAGATTCTGGTGTTAGTACTACTTTACAATAACTTGGTAAGACCACATTTGGAACATTGCATCCAACTTTGGTCGCCATAATATAAAAAAGATGTTGAGACTCTAGAAAGAGTACAGAGAAGAGCAACAAAAATGATTAGGGGGACTAAAGGCTAAAGCATATGAGGAATGGTTGTAAGACTTGAGTGGAATGAGTTGCCTCCAGAAGTTGTGGGTGCGCCAACCCTGGAGGTTTTTAAGAAGAGACTGGACAATCATTTGTCTGAAATGATATAGGATTTCCTGCCTAAGTGGGGTGTTAGATTAGAAGGCCTTCAAGGCCCTTTCCAACTCTGTTATTATGTAGCTAGGACTGTCCCTAACAGTTTGGGGAAACAAAAATTACAGATCTTTCCCATTTTTGAAGCTAGAAAATTCATCTGAACAAATCAGTTTTCTATTTATCAGCCTCAGAGGTGGCATTCAGCAGGTTCTGACCAGTTCTGGAGTACCAGTAGCAGAAATTTTGAGCAGTTTGGAGAACTGGCAAATACCACCTCTGACTGGAGATTTTAAGTATCCTTCCCCTGCCACACCCACCAAGCCACACCCACAGAACCAGTAGTAAAAATATTTGAATCCCACCACTGATCAGCCCCATCTTCCCAAGAGTACTTTCTATCATAAATGTAGTCAGAAAATTACTTACTTTTCCACAACTTGGTCAAGAATTCTTTGCTGTAGTAGGTTGTGTGTGGCTACGCAAAGTTCAAAATAATTTTTTAAAGTTTGACTCTAGCCCATGAACCATTTTCTATCCAATGACTCAAAATGGATTTTGGAGAAATGTTTATTCCTGACTAAGAAAGGAACTGGCATGTGTTATTCGATAAGCAGGTGCCAATATCTTGATTGTGCCTAATATTGCTTCCTTCATATGCTCACCAACTTGTTGCTAGAATTAAGGAAAAGGACATTGGGAAGGAAACTTATGAGGGGAGAAAAAAGCAACAATTCCTATTTTCAATGAAGGAACTGACGGCACTATCTCATTTTCTACCTTGCATTGGCTTAAGGTATTTTGCTGCCCAAGTAAAACGTGGTTTCTTAAATCCTTCTCCCTACCACCAAAGCTAGTGGGACTGTCAGTTGATTTTTTTTTAACCTCAGCACTGGTGATAGAAGAATTTCCCCCACTGCAGCTGGTTAGAAGAGTTGGCTAGGAGAACAGGGCAAATTGCTTATCCACCCTCTCTGAATATCTATTGTCTGACATATCAGCCCTTATAGCAGACAATTCCCATAGGGCAGGAGTATCAGTTAAGGATCACACCAGGCCCTGCAGCAGGGGTACCCTTCAGAAAAGGTGGAATTAAGCCCATTTTGGGAAGTTTTTATTGTGGGTAAAATGGCTCCTTTTAGGAAATTCAAGTTGTAAAGCACCTGTTTTGTCTGTGAGGTGCCTCAGGAAAACTAGATTAATTCTGTAGATCACCAAGGATCATTCCAGACTGAATGTTGTTGTTCCATGGAGGTGTGTTTTGTACTTCTGCATAGATCCATTACCTTCTCATCTGGACTAGATGTATTTTATTGGCTAAGTTATTTTCCACAGCATGAAATTGCCAAGGCATCATGTATTGCCTGCTCCTATCAAACTAAATTCATTCTCCCAGGAATACAGGATCTTATTTTTAATAGAACCTGCAAACCAGTTTCTAAAAGAGGGGAGAACCATTCACTATCTGCATCTGTGAGATGTAGGATGCCCTGGGCTTTGAATAATGCTTTATTGCTGTGCATACACATTGCTAGTACAGATAGTCCTTGACTTACAACCACAACTGAGCCCAAAATTTCTGTTGCTAAGTGAGACAGTTGTTAAGTGAATTTTGCCCCATTTTATGACCTTTCTTGCTACAGTTGTTAAGTGGCTTCCCCATTGACTTTGCTTGTCAGAAGATGGCAACAGAGGATCACGTAACCCCAGGACACTCCAGCTGTCATAAATATGAGTCAGTTGCCAAGTGCCTGAATTTTGATCACATAACAATAGGGATGCTGCAATGGTCATAAATGTGAGAAACAATCATAATTTTTTTTGTGCTGTTGTAATTTTAAATGATCACTAAATGAACTGTTTTAAGTCAAGGACTACTTGTACATACATTATCCAAGGTGAACTAAATATGTGAACTTTTGAGGGGGGTGTCAGAGGGAGAAGAAGATTATGGGAATTCGTTTCCATATACATTAAGGTTGAGGGTAGCCATGAAAACTTGTCCTATTGACGTTATTTTCAAATATTATATTGCACTCCTAGATAGAACTATGAGTTTATACACTAAGAAATCACACTTCAGAAATTGTACCAGAGCACCATTAAATAGAATACAAAAAACGCTAGGATGTTTCAGAAGACAATCACAGTTTCAGTACATGGTAAGGTAAACAATGGTAAAACAATTTCCTCAGTATCTTTTGCTGAACTGTTACATCATCAAAGATTCTATATACAGTATAAGAACGAGAAAGCAAATGAAGGATAGACATCTGTGAGTTATTTTCACCATGAAACATATGGCATAACACCTGCAAGAATACGATGCATTTCCATAAACCTTTCTCTCAGTCTAAAATGAATACATTTTGGCAGTCAATACATCCTTGCCTCCTTTATGAGGTATTATTTGTGGTGAAAATCATGTACTTTTATCTTTGGAGATTTGGAGTTTGTGCATTGTGGCTAGAATCCAGTCATTTTCTTTTGCATGCAGAATCTCTAGCCAACTCCCGACAGCATATATCTGCCATTGGGTTGCAGAAAAAAAAAGAGAAAGAAATAGAAACCAGAAACTGGCTATGATTCCAGGACTTCAGCCAATATCTAGCCCAATTCCAGAAGGTGGAATAGCATGTCTTTTGTTTACTGTGTTTTAGAAAACTAGTTTTAAGAGGATTCCAGGGCAAGAGATCTCTTACAGCTGTTCTATGTCAAGAAATATATTTTCAAAACCAATCAAGCTTCCTGCAATTATGTAAGAATAAACTTTTTTTCATTCACAATCACAAAGTTTTTCTCTTCAGAGAATGTGTGGGTGGGTAAATTAGTTTGCTTTTTTTTTTCTAAGTTTAACCAAGGCTGCAATTTTCTACCCATTTAATTAAGAATAAGTTCCACTGGATTTAGTGAGACTTGCTTCCAAGTAGGCATACACAAAGTTTTATTGTTATTTGCTTTCCTCCAATGAATGTAAAAACTCAAAGGATAACCTATTAATAAATTATTCTATGGAATCTGGTACAAAAAAACCTGAAATTTATTCAGATATTTGATGTTGAAGCCTCCTACCTCGTGTTTCCAGCAAATATGGGTCTGTTATTAGTGAGGCAGTGTCTTCAGATAGTGGAAAGTAAAATAAAAGTGTTCATGATATCTACCTCACTGGCTGTTTCTACTCATATGTATGTAACAAAAATCCCAGAGATAGAGTTGTGGTAAATACAGATACACATCAGAGGTGATATTCAGTAAGTTCTGACCAGTTCTGGAGAACAGATAGCAGAAATTTTGAGTAGTTCGGAGAACCGGCAAATATCACCTTTGACTAGAGATTTTACAGTATCCTTCCCCTGCCACGCCCTCCAAGCCACGCCCACAGAACTGGTAGTAAAAAAATTTGAATCCCACCACTGATACACATCAAAGCATACAGAATGAAAGAGAAAAAAGTTTGCATACACAAAAGGATATTTTCTGGAGAGGTAAAAAAAGTCAACACAGAGATCACAACTATATGACTAAAGCAAGCTCTACCCCTTTTAAAAATGCATCATAATGCACATATAAAAAATGGAACTTTGATTATGTGAAAATATTCACTACTGTATCTTTTTAAAAAAACCTTTCTACATATTTATATATAATTTGCTAGAAATTATACCAAATGTTAATTCTCCAACCTCACTTTAGTTTGCTTGTATATTGACACAAAATGAAGAAGAGGCAGGTAGCATTGAGATATGGATTATATTTGTTGCAGGGATGGGATCCAACCGGTATAACTACCAGTTCTGTTGCTCTGCATTGCGTGCGCATGTGCGAGTCGTGTGAGTGTAATTATAACCTGCTGAGCTTCCTGGACAGCTGAGCAATGCTGTGTGAGGGTGTGCAGCATTGGAAAAGCCCTTTTTTCCTACTTTTTCAACCGCAGCTGTGCTGCACAAAGCAGCTGAGGTTGAAAAAGCAGGAAATAAAGGACAGGTAAGAGCCTGGGCAGGCGGGCAGGCCAAAACAGCAGCAGACATAGAACTGGTTCTATGTCTGCTGCTCCTCAGAGCAACTCGTTCTACATTGGTGGACAGAAGCTGTAGAATCCCACCCCTGATTTGTTGGCTATCTGATGTAAAAATGCCATTAAAAGTAAGTAGTTCTTTATAATTATCCACCTAGATTTGGCATAGGGCATTTGCAGTTGTTCTTAAAAGTTAAATATATTGAGCCACTACCAGTTCTGCCATCTAAGTGGCATGGTGACCTAAAGGTAAAGACGTTCACCTCCCAATTCTAGGCAGCGACAAATGTTTCGGCGTGCAAAGAGAAAATATCTGCTGTGAACTCCATGTAGGCATCAGGAAGGGCATCTAGCTAGTAGATGCTCAGCTCTGCTCAGTCACTGTTCTGAAGCAAAGGATTACAGAGTTGTAAAAAAGAAAAAAAACCAGTTCAGAATATTTTTTCCCCTTATGAAACAGGCATGTGTTTTTCTTTTTATGTTCAAAATCCTTGCATCTTCTTGGTGTTTTTAAATACATGTGTTAAATGCTTGGTACTAATGAAAATGTTGAACATTTAGATCACATGTCTCCCTGTCACTTCAGCTAGGGTCACACTCACTCATGGTAGTCATTCCACATCAGTCTCGGTTCTCCTAAAGAACTGCCAATTGATTCATGCACCAGACTGTGCCTCTTGAAAATATGGCATCTGGAAAACTTTTGCTTCCTGCTTAACAACAATGAATCCCAGGGTGATTTCAAAAGCTGCTAAATTACTCTTCTTCCATGTGTTTCACCTAGTTGGCCAGTGAAACTGATGCTCACCTTTTATTATGCAGGTGCAAGGGTGTTCATTGCCAAATTTCCAAAAGGTCTTAACTGCCTGTTAATAGGCTGCCTTTAAAAAAAAGCCACATCAAAAGAAGAAGAAATGCTTCCCACTTCCCAGAGTAAAACTATCTTGCAACTTCCAACTTTCAGGCTGAGCACAGGCAGAGACATTTTCCCAGATTATAACTGTGCTCGGCCTTTCCTTAAAGGCCACATCTATGATGGGCCTGGAATAAGCATTTCTTAACTTTTATTACACATGGCCTTTCCAAAGGTTTCTCAAAAATGCCTACACTGATACTGCTACAAATTTGCTAGAGGTAAACTCATATATTGTAACTGCCTAGAGTAGCTCTAGAGTAGTGGCAAGATAGGCAGCAAAAAGCAATAGCACTTAGACTTATATACCACTTTACAATGCTTTACAGCCCTCTCTAAGTGGTTTACAGAGTCAGTATATTGCCCCCAACAATTGGGTCTTCATTTTACCCACCTTGGAAGGATGGAAGGATGAGTCAGTCTTGAGCCTGGTGAAATTTGGACTGCCAAATTGCAGTCAGCCGGCAGTCAGCAGAAGTAGCACTCTAACCACCTCATCACCATTGCTCATAAATGTAATAAATATAACAAATAAATAAATATTTGTCTTAATCATGTAGGACAATGGTTCTCAACCTGTGGTCTGCAGACATGTTGAGGCCCACGATGTTGTCACAGAGGGTTATGATTTAAATTATGAGTTAAGTCTTGGGGGTCCATGGCTATGGACCGTGGCCACAAAAAATATTTAAAGGGGAGCCATGGTGAAGAAAAGGTTAAGAATCACTGATATAGGACATGGGTATATTAATAATAATAATAATAATTTATTAGACTTGTATGCCGCCCTCTCTCCCTAAGGACTCAAGGCAGCTCACAATATAAAAGCACAATACAATAATCTACGTAAAAAATAATTAAACAGTACAAGCCCAATAATACACTAAAACCAATTAAAATTACTTTAACACCTCCCCCCTCTTGGTTCAGTCCATGCCGGCCTGCTGAAATAGCCAGGTCTTCAGGTCCCGGCGGAAAGAGCGGAGATCAGGGGCCAAGTGAAGACCCAAGGGGACTGGATTCCACAGGGTGGGTGCTCCCACAGAGAAGGCCCTACCCCTGGGCACTGCCAGCCGACAATGTCTGATCAACGGTACCCCAAGGAGGCCCTGCCTGTGGGAGCGTACATTCTAAGGACTTGGTGTCATCTGACATTTTGTATATGTGTGCATGAAGTCTATTCATCTGCAAATTGCTAAGATTGAAAAATATTGCTCTACACAGTCATTTGTGGATATCCAGGACTCTAGTTGTACTCAGAGGTTAAGCACTGTGCGAATTGGAACAGTGGCAGAAGTGAGGGATTGCTATAGTAAATGTACATGTTAGATGGAAAATATTTCATACTTGAGAAACTGTCAAAAATGCAAATGATTCTGCCTCAAGGTTTTACTCAATGAAGTCTCCAGAGTTCATATTACCTAAACTTCACCCTTCATTGAGTTCCTATTGTAAATTACATACTCCAGACAGGGCAAGTACAAGAATATTGCTCCAAAACTGATTAAGGAACATAGTATCATTGGTTGAAGTGAGGGGGGAAAATTGTTTTTGGAGATTCTCAGTCATCCAGGTCATAGTTGTCCCAAAGGTGCTTTTTCAAAAGGCAATTTTGTTTTTCTTTGAAGATATTTTGCTTTTCATCCAAGAAGCTTCTTGAGTTTGCTTCTCATCTGAAAAAGCTACTTGGATGAGAAGTGAAATATCTTCATTGAAAAACAATGTATGTCTGGTTGCCTTATGAAAACCTTTGGGGTGGGGGAATCATTTTTAATTTGTGGGGAAGAAATCATGGCAGGTTTCTCTATTTTCAGAAATAATTTGGAGTCATAGCTACAACAGATTCAGCAACAATTTTCAGCAACCACTGGAGCTCTACTTTCCAGGAGAGCACATAATTTTCAGCCTTAGTCAAAAAGGTGTATGTGCCAGGCCTTTTCAATCATTGGAGAAATCTTTATAGAAGCTGCTCAATGCATTTTCTTTGACAGCTTCAAATGTATACATAATTGCTTAATTCAATATAGCATTATAGCATAAGTGTACAATGGCTAATCTAAACAGCCATTTTATCAGGCTATAAATAATGTCATTGTGGATTCAATTCACTGAAACAAGAGAAAGATTTGCCACTTCTTTTACACAATGTAATTCTGCAAATATGCCTACACAACAATGACATGCCCTCATACATTCAAAGATAAGCACGGGTTTCTCTCATTATTACCCTTAGCCATTAGCTAATTCACAATGTCCATTATGTTTCTTCTACCAATTGTTCAGCTACCAAGCCTTACAAAAGTCACATAAGATTGGTACAGAAAGCAGAAAAGGAAGAAAATAATATGAGCTAAGAGGAGGTAGCAATAAGTCGTAACCAGCTACTTCACTGGTAGGCTCATAATCTTCTGCCAAAGACAAGAGTATGATATTGTATTAAAGAGGGTTTCTTTTTTAGAGTTGACAAAAACTGTCATGAAGCTCTGGATAATTTGTTGTTTGCTGAATCCCAGGACTAACTATGGAATGGTCAGGAGAGAATAAATCAGATTGCAGATTTGCACCTTGATTTGCAAAGTGTTTTGTTTTTATATTGTGCTTATATTCTTATATCTTGCCTTAATTTTGTACAGATTCATGGACAATTATATACAGGGCTTATTGTCCTATTGTCTGAACAAGAACACTGCGAGGTGAGAGTGTTCTTGAGTGTTCTTGTTCTTTTTCTTTTTCTGTGAGAGTGAGTGACTGGTCCAGTCACTTAGCCATCTTCCATGCCTCGGAAAAAACTAGAACTCATTGTTTCATAGTTTCTGGTGCAGTACTTTAATCATTACACCAAATAGCACTAGCAATAGAAATACCACTTATATTTATATACCGATTCATAGTGCTTTACAGTCTCTCTAAATGTTTTACAGAGTCAGTCAGTATATTGCCCCCAAGAATCTGGGTCCTTGTTCTACTGATCTCGGAAGGATGAAAGGCTGAGTCAACTTTGAGCAGGTGAAAATCGAACTGCTGGCAGTTGGCAGGATTATATTGCATTCTAACCACTGTGCCATCACCACCAAATGGTCTTTCTGTAGCATTGTTTTGTAAGGATCCCCTACTCTCATTTTGAGTTCCTTCTGTTCTTTCTTATTACTGAAAACTTCTTTTCTTTTGTATTTCAGATCTAGTTGATTTCTGTGCAGTATTCATTATCAATCACTGTTATATTATGTACATTCAGGTGATCAACACTGGGTTTTTTTCCAAAATGTCCTTTGATGCTACATTGTCCTGGAACATCTGGTGTTACATTGTCCTGGAACATCTGGGAGAAAAATGGTGTTATGGCTTGCATTCCTCTCACCCAGTTAGTCTTGGAAAAAGAAGGATAAAAGAACATTCTGAGGTGTGACCACAGAAGTCAGCATTTCACACTATTGCAAATAGTTAAAAAAAGGTTTTGTTCAAAGTAAAACAAGGATTTAAAAGGATAAGACCATTCCTCCCCCTCCTTTTTCTCTACCCATGAATAGAACAATGGGCATGAATTCATTCTTCTCTGCATTCATTATGAAACGATAGAAATTAAACTGAGCAACCTCAGTTCATTCTTCCCAAAAACGAATGCACACCCTGTGCAGAAAAAGTCATGTGTATTTACACACTGGGAATGGCTGGGAAAGTTGATATGAATGCCTGATGTTTATGGAACCAGTTGCCTGGGGGATTAGCTACATAATACAAAGGATAGTCCTGACACGTGGACATGTGAAAGATTGTGGGAGTGTTTGTGGAATCAGTTTTGTAATTGGAGTCATACTGCAGAACATATAATTAATCCTTTTTTTAAAAAAAAGAGTATTTAAAAAGTATTTTATTTTAAAATAAAAGGATGTTACCACTATCTGCATTGAAGTAAAATCAGGTGTAATTGTACCTTGAAATACATTAAATTAAGCAAAAAAATTGAGGAAAGAAGAAACAACTTTCCTAACCAAAATAGCTATTGTATTCTCTAATTTAAATGCATAATCTATTCATCAACATCTTCATTATAATCATCTCATCATCAACACCAGTGAATGAAGATTCATAGTAAATGAAAGAGGAAATTATATCAAATGAAAGCTTGCTTTGAAAATTACACCTGTACTTAGGCACTTAAGCCTGCAAATTTTATTTGGGAGTATCTTTGAATGTATAGAATGAGCATTTTCTCATGCAGTTCCTCCTAGACATTCAAGCTAATATATTTCAGACTTCTAGTTTGAAACTCAGGAAGCTGTTGACCTGGGACATCTGGAATACACTAGGATAGTATAGAGCTTATTCTTAAATGATGTATCATGGGAAAGCAGAAATGAAACATCTTTAAACAGTTCCACACAGTGATTTCATCCCATTTTTTAGCAGAAAGTATCCCTACTGATTGCATGATAATTGTCTTAAACAAGTGCAGATGTGAGGCACATTTCCAAAAATCTGGTTGTTTGCCATCCTGGTATAACTAATTTGCATTTTTCCTGCCTTGATTTTAAAAAAAACAGATGAACTCTATGATCTAGTGAGGTTTCTATAGGAGAGACTATCTATTGCACTCTCACCTCCATAGTTCCAGTATGGAGCACAGTTTAGCAGGATGCTACTGTCATCATTGCTATTAGAGAAAAACCCTAGAAACATTTTTGCTGTCATGCAATACTAAGAGAGTTTTCTGTCATATTATGTTTATAGCTTTTGGGGATTCCATCATTTCACAAAGTTCATTGGAACAGTATTTTTACAGAGTTCACTTTACAATAAAAATACAAATAGCAATAGCACTTAGACATATATACTACTTCATAGTGTTTACAGTGCTCTCTAAGTGATTTACAGAGGCAGTGAATTGCCCCCAACAATCTGGGTCTTCATTTTACTGACCTTGGAAGGATGGAAGGCTGAGTCAACCTTGAACTGTTCAGAATCGAACTCCTGACAGTGAGCAGTGAGTTAGCCTGCAATACTGCATTCCAACCACTGCGCCACCACTCACTAACACAAATCTGGTGAATAGCATGCTTTTGAGGTTTTTAATGCATTTAAAATTATTTTAATAATCAATATTTTCTTACAACTAATCCCATAGCAAGAACACTGACAAATGTGTGTGGTTGTGCTGGAAATACAACAAACTTTAGATCTACCATGTTTCCCTGAAAATAAGACACTGTCTCATATTTTTTTTGGCTCCCAAAAACACACTAGGTCTTATTTTCGGGGTAGGTCTTATATATTTATGGTGCCAAATAGTGGGTGTGAGTGTGTAGGGGGTGTTTTGTGGGTGCACGGTTGCTCCCTGAAAAGTCTTCCTGGAACTGGAGATTTACACTAGGTCTTATTTTCGGGGTAGGTCTTATATTAGGGCAGGTTTAGAAAATAGTGCTAGGTCTTACTTTTGGGGTAGGTCTTATTTTCGGGTAAACACGGTATGTATGTTATTTCCGACAGTCATTTTATGTGGGTTTATAGGTTCCATTTCTGCTGATTATGCTGTATTTGCATGTATTACATACTATATAACATATAATTCCTATTAGATGTATTCGTATTACTATTATGTATGTATGTATGTATGTATGTATGTATTGTAACAGGAATATGAATACATATAAAAGGAATATAGTTACTGAAAAATGAATTAATTTTGCTTTGGACCCATCTACATTATTAGGGACATCCTTGCAACTCTGTTATTTTGTTATATTTAATCTTAGCAGATTGCAGAAATAAACAGAATATAACAGAATGAAATTTAGGAGACAAAAACCAGAAATCAAAGGTATAAATTATATGAGGTATAAGTTGGGGAATACATAATTGAATAATAGTAGCTGTGAAAAAGATTTTGAAATAGAAATTGATTACAAATTTTTACAAAAAATATAGTAAGTCAGTTATATGAACTATTTGAAAAAAGGCAGATGCAACTCTCATCAACAGAAACACAGATTCTTAGTCATGGGAAATAATCATGCCCTTTATTTTGCATTGGTCACATCCCTCAATTCTGGAACCATTGTTTAAAAAGGCTTTAGAGAAATTAGAACAGCTGTAAAGAAGGACAAGTAAGATCAGCAGGATATTAGAAGCCAAGCCCTACGAAACAAGAGTAAATTCATTGAATCAGTGGTGGAATTCAATTTTTTTTACTACCGGTTCTGTGGGTGTGGCTTGTTTGCTGGGCATGGCTTGGTGCAAGGGTGGGCAAATTTTTTGACTCGAGGGCCACAATGGGTTCTTAAACTGGACCAGAGGGCCGGAACAAAAGCATGGATGGAGTGTTTGTGTGAACTAATATAAATTCAAAGTTAGATTACTTCACGTAGCCTTCTGGGAGAGCAAGAGAACCCTCCGCTCTTTCGGCTCTGCGGGCCAGATAGAACAGCCGAACGGGCCGGATCTGGCCCCCGGGCTGCAGTTTGCCCATGGCTGGCTTAGTGTCATGTGACTGGATGGGTGTGGCCAACTCAGCAGGGTGGTGTGGCACCTTGCTGCGAGTGACACTGAATTGGCCATGCCCCTCAGTCACATGATTGATGCTGCAGAGACAGGGTGATTTCCTATGTACCTTCCCCCTCTGCCCTTGGGCTGACAAAAATAAAAGCCTAACTAAAGATCGTGTCTGCATGCTGAGTCTGCCTGCTGAACGGGTTTTGTTTTGGGGTGGTTTTTGTTTTGTTTTTTGCCAGAAGTCCCTCAGAGATAAATTTGCACCACTCAATCTTACTGTACCTCATTGTTGCGGTGCTGCCTGTTGCTGCTGTGGGTACTGCTGCGGCCATCTGGCTGCCCAAGTAAAGAACGCACCAGCCCAGGGTGACTGTGAGGAGCAAGAGAGGAAGCCATGGTGCTCACCCTATAGCAGCCAACTTCGCTCTCTCTCACTCCGGTTAGGTGCTCCCGGTGTGTACAAGGAGCATGAAGGAGGCAGACACTGCGTGGATGCATTCTAAAAGTCAGAGAACTTTGCCCAAGGCTTCTCGTGTATTCAGGGGCTACACCTCTCCCAACGATGAGTTGGCGACGATCTAACAAAATGTCTTCCAGCTCTTAAAAGTTCAACTTTAAGAGTGCCCCCATGGAAGAAACCGAGAACCAAAAGTAGTGGTGGCGGAGGTGACAGGGGCATGTGATATGTCCCTCCACATCCCCTTCCGGGTGACAGCCAAGGCTTTGGCACCTCCACTTTTCCTCAGAGGCACAGTGTCTACCTCCCTTCACACTCCTTGTGGAGGGACACACATGCCCCTGTTGCCCCTCTGCTGCTACTTTTGCTCTCAGTTCTCAGCTTCTTCCATGGGGGTGCTCTTAAAGTTGACCTTTAAGTGGTCCCAGGACATTGGCCTGCCTGCCCAGCACCTGCCCTCCTGGAGCACACTTTCTTTCTTCTCCCGGCAGATGCACCTCTTCCAGCCTGGCCCAGCCTGGCCAGCAGGTGGGTGGGCGGATGTCCCAGGGCTTCTTGCCCCCCTTGTCACAAGGTGCCTGCAGCTGCTGCTTGCTTTTTTTGGTGCAGCTGGAGTCCAGCCCACCAAAAAAAGCATGCCCTGTTCTAGGTGCTGGGCCCATCAATGCTGGACCGTTAGCGAAGTGGAGCGAGCCCGGAAATCAGCAATTTTCGCTGCAAGATGCCTGCCACTGCCATATGTTCTCCAGCCCCACCGAAAAAAGCACAACAAATGCGGCCCATTGGAAAAGCAAAGTGGCAGCTTCTTCTGTGTGACATGCCTGCTCAAAGAAGACAAATGGTTTTCCAATGTCTTCTTAAAAAATTCCAGTGTTGAAGCATTCACAACTTTTGAAGGCAACCCATCCCACTGATTAATTGTTCTGTCAGGAAATTTCTCCTTAGTTCTTGGTTGCTTCTCTCCTTGATTATTTTCTATGCATTGCTTCTTGTCCTGCCCTCAGGTGCTTTGGAGAATAGCTTGACTCCCTCTTCTTTGTGGCAACCTCTGAGATATCAGAACAGCTATCATGTCACCCCTAGTCCTTTTCATTAAACTAGACATACGCAATTCCAGCAACCATTTTTATATGTTTTAACCTCTGCACACTTTCTAGAGTCTCAACATCTTTTTTACATTGTGGCAACCAAAACTGAATGCAATATTCCAAGTGTGGTCTTACCAAGGTATTATAGAGTGGTATTAACACTTCACGTGATCTTGAGTCTGTCCCTCTGTTAATGCAGCCTAGAAGTGAGTTGGCTTTTTTGGCAGTTGCAGCACACACGGCTGGCTCATAGTTAAGTGAGTGTCCAATAAGACTCCAAGATCCCTCTCACAGTTTCTACTATTAAGCCAGATACCACCTGTACTATACCTGTGCATTTGGTTTTTCTTGCCCAAGGACCTAGTGCTGTTACATAAAACCCCAGATGGTAAGTCATAGACTTCATATTTTACTTTTATTTTGTTCAACTCAAGGCAGCATATATAAAATTCCCTCCTTCTAATTTTCTCACGCTAACAACTCTGTGAGTTGGGTTGGGCTGAGAGAGAGAGTGACCAGCCCAATGTCACCCAGCTGGTTTCTATGCCTAAAGGACGAATAGGACTCAGTTTTCTAGTTTCTAGTACAACATTTTAACCACTACATCAAATAGGCTCTCAGTTCCAGTGAATATGCTGAATAAGGTTGCATGAGTCAAGGAACTCAATTTGGGAAAAGGAAAACATCATGGCTTTACACAATCAACCGATATCATAGAACAGTTCCATTTCTGAATAAGCTATTCAAATTATTTCTCCTCTTCCTCTTCCTCTTCCTCTTCTCCTCCTCCTCCTCCCCCTCCCCCTCCTCTTTAGGATACAGGAAAGCAAATTCTTACTAAACATAAGAAAAACAAAAAGAAAAACTTGTATTGTTAAGTAATTTGAGAATAGAGCTAATTACCCAAAAGGCTGTGGGATTCTCCTTCACTGAATTTGTTCAACCAAATATTTGAGGCCTTTTGATGGTGATGTTTTAATGTAGATTCCTGCACTTAGCAGAGGGTAGGACTTCAATATTTCCTTCAATTTAAATATTTCATAATGATAATTTCCCCTTCTATTATATTATAAAATACTGTTTGCTAATAATTTTTAGAGGAACTCTGGGGGTTTTCATCTAGAGTTTTGGGAGCCACATGTGGACTTGGAATGTCAGATTATGCATCTCTCTGAGTCATGCTCTCCATGCTAGCACCCTCAACACCAGTGTTTCTCAATCTTGGCAACTTTAAGATGCATGGACATCAATTCCTGGAATTCTCCAGCATGCCACATATCTTAATTGCCAAGGTTAAGAATCCCTGCTCAAGACTAAAGCAGTTTTATGCCCACAATGGAACCATACCAGATATTGTACTTGAATCAAGATGAATCTCAAACCTGCTCCACTGCCTCTTGTTCCCAGGAAAGGAGCCCAAACCACACCTCTGCTTCTGATGCTTAAAGGTTAGGCTGTTAAACTCTTTGAACTTTTCCTCATATATTTTTAAACCTCTTTGCTAAACGTCAGTGGCATCTTTCTTCTGAAGTAATTTGTAGTTTACAAAGTAATATTGATATTGAATTGCTAGGCTAGTTTTGCACAAAAGATACATCTTTTGCATCTTTCTTCTGAAGTAATTTGTTTACAAAGTAATATTGATATTGAATTGCTAGGCTAGTTTTGCACAAAAGATACTCTAGAAGATGACAAATACAGTATTTGTGTAAAATTGGCACCAGCTAACCAGTATGCATGACTTTAACATTAGAAGTAATTGCTAAGTATAAATTAAATTGAAATTTAACACATTTCATAACAATAGGGAGACTGTGATCAATTGACTTAGACATCTGCTTGGAACTGATTTGGATGACTCATAAAATTTTACTTTAGTAAAAGCATAGCTGTATTAAGAATATACAAAAAGCTATCTCATGCTCTAAAGCAGTGGTGGTTAACCTTTTTGGTCTCCTGTACCAAAAATTGTGTGCACACTTGCACGTTTGTGCTCGCGTGCCAGCATCCAGAAGGCAATGCGCGCCCCCCCACCCCCTACACATGCATGCACAATTCCCACCCACCCACCCTGCTGCCCCTGCACTGCGCCTCACAGCTGATTTTCAGCTGGTTTGAGGCCTTTTTCAGTCTCCCAGAGGCTTGAAGGCTTCTGCAGGCTTTTCAGGCTGAAAACCAGGCCCATTTTGTCACTTTTGGTATTTCCGGAAAAACAGGAAGTGATGAAATGGCCTAGTTTTTGGCCTGAAAAGCTTGCAGAAGCCTGCAGAAGCCTTTCTCAAGCCTCTGGGAGGCTGAAAAAGGCCTCAAACCAGCCAAAATTCAGCTGTGAGGCACACACATGCACAGCGAGATAGGTTCGCCTGCAGCTTGCATGCTGGCACAAATGGTTCTGCGTGGCACCTGTGGCAGGCATGCCATAGGTTCTCCATCACGGCTCTAAAGGAATGTTCCTTAGCTTGGGTTCTAAATGAAGTAACAATAAATATTTGGAAGAAAAGTCCTATTGTAATAGAAAATAACGCTAAAAATATAATTTCAGAATTGAAACAGAAATACTAGTTGCATAATTTATACATTAATGGGGTCAAAGAGTAGGTATTCAAAATACAGTCCCTTCTATATTGAACCACAAAAATTTAATTCTACTCATGGTTTTTACTATGAATAAAGTGAATTTATACAAATTGTCATTGAAAATGACAAAAAAGGACACTGAGAGGCATTTGAGATATACAGTATTGGTTCCTTGCAAATGTCCATCTCCAGAAAAAAATTAGTTGCGTGCCAAGTTATTAACTAATAATATTCTTGCTTATTCACTGTTTTTAAGGACAGTCTCCAAGTAATCATTAGAATGCCATAAAACCTGGAAAACCTCTAGGCTTATGCAGTGATCAGGAGCCAACATTTCTAAATGGACTACAATTGGAAGGTTTCCCAAATTTCCTGGGATCATTTATATCTTCTGATATCCACATAAAAATGGCCATTCAGATGCAGATTCTACCTGGTTAGAAGGATGAACTTTTCTTCTGAACGATCATGTAAAGGCATAGAAATGAGAAATGTAGCTCCACGATTTCCAGAGTTTCCTCAAAATATTGTCAGGTTGAAAAGTTCCAAAATTGATTCTAAATATTTATTGAAAACTTTAAAAAGTTACTTTTCCTTCATCCCCATAAAATGAGAAGCCTCATTTAATAAACATTTTCTTTGAAACCATCCATGCTATCCATGAGTTAATTGACTATATGGACTTTTGGTTTGGAATTGACTATGGAATACCACCAGAGGTGGTATTAAGCCAGTTTGGACTGGTTCTGGCGTACTGGTTCTGGAAATTTTGAGTAGTTCAGAGAACCAGCAAACACCACCTCTGGCTGGCCCAGCCTACTCATTAACTGCTTTTTCAATGATACCAAATTATAACATGGAAACATTTCCCCATTCCCCTTCTGGCAACCTGTACATACAGATCATTCTTGATGAAATCCCCAAAGTGCCAGTAAGCATTTACAAGTCAGATCCTAGCTTTGTATCTTTTCTGGATACTTAATAATGGGGAATAACATTAGCATCACTTCCTTGATGAAAAAAGTTTTTTTTGGCAGCTTTGGTAATCTGGGAAGTTAAACAGCATTGTCCTAACAAGATAAATAAATTCAGGAAATGTCTTCGTGATGGCCCTGGAAAGCTGCTTTCTGCATTTGGAGGAAATACCCATTGGTACCTCTGGGAGTTTCTATCCTAGTACATATATAAGAGAGACAAACAGATGGAAAGACATATGTACACTATAAAGGCCCTAAAAAATTCATTGGAAGGCTTGTTAGAGTTTTGCTTTCTTTTTTCTTAATATTTCTACCAATATTTAGAATTTGATTCTTTCAGTCTAGGGGACTTTTACAGGGCAGGAATTCCTTGGGCTCTTGGAATTTCCACACATACAGAAAACATTTTCCCATTCATTTCCTTTGCTGAGGGCAATTGAATCAGCTGAGAGTAATAATGGGGGATGCCCATAGGAGCAAAGTCCTATGTTTTTTGTAGTGACAAAATTTTTGAACTTTGGACTTAAATGAAATATATACTGAGGGTGGGATTGTACCGGTTTGGCCTGGTTTGGGTGAACCAGTAGCTCCCAGGATGAGCTGGGAGCGAACTGGCTTGGTTTGCTCTGACAATCAGCTGTTGGGCCCACCCACCTGCCTGGGCTTTAGGATGTGCTTTATGTTAAGTTTGCATGAAGAGACAGACGTGGAGTGCTTCACGCTCTTTAGTTTAATAGTGACTACAGCTCAGAACGGACCCAACTGGCTTTGCTGCGGCTGCTACTTGTAGCCAGCAGCCGCAGCTGACAGCCAATCAGAGTTCAGGGTTTTCCCACTTTTAAACCAATCATTTCCAACACTTTACAAGAACAATTCAAACTAACCAATGATTTCAAACCTGCATACATAACACCCCTCCCCACTAGGTTCAGTCCATACTCAAACCCCATCTATCTAATGTATTCTTTTAAATAGGTGGGGCTCTTACGCATGCTGAGACCTACGTGGTTCAGATGTTTTAAGGTTCTCACCTTGTGAGAGAGGAAATGTGTCTGCTGACATTTCCTTACTTGGACTTCTAGTAATGGTAGAACCTGTTTGGTTACTACAACCTGGTCTCTCCTCCCAATCCATCTCCAACCCAATGTCAGCACCTAAGTCAGGTAGTGATGTGCAATCTTCCATTTGTAAAATGGTTGTTGGCACTGTGACAGGTTTTGGGATGGTTCCTGTCGTGTTAGCTCGTTACACATGGGGTTGATTCTTGCTTGCTGATTATCCTCATAATCCTCCCCTTCCCCTAGAAGAGGCAGTAGGTATGGGAACCAGAGAGGAGCAATGGCGATGCTCCTGAGGTAGTCTGGATCTTAACTGATCAATGTGCCTGCTCCAGAGGACACCATCCTCCGTTTGTACCCTGTAAGACCTGGGGCCTGTGATTTGGGTTATCTCAGCAGGAATCCATAATGGTTCACCCATAAGGTTCTTAGCATAAACAGAATCACCCACAGTGAATGTGCGAATTTTGCTAGTGGAATCTAGTGGTGCTTGGGTGCGTAAGTGGGATGAAGGCGGTCAAGGGGAGACCTGAGTTTCCTACCCATCAACAATTCAGCTGGGGTTAAGTTAGTTGAGGGGTTGGGAGTGATATGCTGGACACTGAGTAGTTTTTCAACTTTCTCAGTGATGTCCCCTGGACCCAATTGCTGAAGTTTTTCCTTGGTAAATCGTACCATACGCTCAGCCCGCCGTTAGTCAAGGATGCCCAGGGGCTGTCAGGGCATGTCTGATACCCTGCTGTGCTAGATATGATTCAAAAAGGTTGGATGTAAATTGAGGACCATTGTCAGAAACAAGCACATCAGGTAACCCATGAGTTACAAAAGCTTTTTAAGCTGTTTGATGACAGCTTCAGTTGTGGTGGATGCCATAGGGATAACCTCTAGCCATTTGGAATATGCATCTACTATAATAAGGAAAGTGTGCCCTCTGGTAGGGCCAGCAAAATCAATGTGAATCCTGGACCATGGGCCCCTAGGACATTCCCATTCCTGTGTGGGGAGAGGTGGGGCAGGCCTGACTACCTGACAGTTGGGACAAGATGCAACCCAGTTTTCAACCATTTTGTCAATACCTGGCCACCATACATAACTCCTGGCCAATCCCTTCATTCTGACAATTCCCGGATGACCCTCATGTAACATTTCCAAAACCTCTTTTGTAGTTTTGCAGGAATAACCACCCTGTTACCCCACAAAATACATCCTCTTAATACAGATAATTCAGTTTGCCTGGATTTAAAAGGTTGGGCAAGTTGAGGTAGATCTTGAAGTGGCCAACCTTTCTTAATCCAGCCTATAACAGGAGCCAATAAAGTGTCTTTGGCAGTCTCTCTGGCAATTTCAGCAGCATGTACTGGAAGCTTGGCAACAGTTTCTAGAAAAAGGTGTGAGTTTCAGGAACAGGGTCCTCAATGTGTGAAGGAAGTGGGCAGCGACTCAAAGCATCTGCATGCCCAATGTCTTTACCAGGTCTGTGGATCAGTTTGTATGAATAAGCAGCAAGAAATTCAGTCCATCTCAGCATTCTTGGTGACAGGATCGTGGGTGTTGGTTTGTCCCCTGCCACAATGCCTAAAAGAGGTTTGTGATCTGTGACAACAGTAAATGTTCCCCATATAGATACTCATGGAATTTCTTGACAGCTGCTACAATTGCCAAGGCTTCCTTGTCCAGTTGGCTGTAGTTCCTCTCTGCTTTAGTCAAGGTGCGAGAGTAAAATGCAATAGGGGCTTCCTCCACTGGGAAGCATGTGGCTCAACACCCCCCACTCCAAAAGGGGATGCATCACAAGTCAGAACAACAGGCAAGTTCTCAGAGAACTGTATCAGTACAGAATCAGACGTGATTTGTCTCTTGATATTGTTAAATGCAGCTTGTTCCTTCCTGCCCCAGACCCATGCAGATTTTTGTCCAGCAACCTATGTAGGGTTCTGCAATGGTTGCCTTCTGAGGTAGAAACATATGATAGAAGTTAATGAGTCCCAAGAATGCTTGCAAATCTGTTTTGCATTTTGGCCTGGGGCTTCTTTGATTGCCTGAACTTTGGCCTCTGTGGGGTGGATGCCATGTTTATCAATCATGTAACCCAAGAATTCCACTTTATCTGTTCTAAGTGTGCATTTTTCTTCTTTGACTTTTAACCCCGCTTTTTGAATCTGATTAAGACTTCTCTGAGTCTCTCGTAACTGAGTGTCATTTTCAGCAGAAATTAAAACATCATCAAAATAGGGCACCACCCCTGGCAACCCTTGTAACATTCTTTCCATAAGGCTTTGGAAGATGCCTGGTGCCACGCTTACTCCAAATTGCAACCTTTTGCATTTGAAAGCACCTCTATGGGTCACAATGGTTTGGGCTTCTGCAGTGGCATCATCAACTGTTAACTGTTGATATGCCTGTGCCAGGTCCAATTTGGCAAAACTGTGCCCCTCCAAGAGAATGTAATAAATGATGCACTACTGGAACTGGATATGCTCTGTTGTAGCGCATGGTTCAATGTCCCCTTGTAGTCTCCACAGATTCTCACAGACCCATCAGCCTTGACTGGTGTGACTATGGGTGTCTCCCACCTGGAGTGGTCAGTGGGCTCTAAAACCCCTTGGGCTATTAGTTTATCTAATTGTGCATCAATTTTTCCTTTAAGGCAAATGGAACCCTTCTGGGTTTTAAACGGATTGGTTGTACCTTGGGATCTAGGTTAAAGGAGATAGGGGTCCCCAAGTACTTGCCTAATCCGTCGCTGAAGACCTCTGGAAACTCAGACTTCAAGGCCTCTTCCCACTCAGTGTTGCTCACGTGATTGATGCCAGTCACCTCGATGCCCAGCGGTTGAACCATTCAAGGCCCAGCAGACTTGGGCGTCCTTGTCCACGATGGTCAGTGGTAGGCTTGGTGTGGCCCTTGAATTTCACGTTGAATTCTCTTGTTCCAACTACTGGAATCTTGTTCCCTTGGTAGTCTTTAAGAGTCAATGCTTGCTTCTTGAAGTGATTCTTCTGGATGTTAGGAAGTAGTCTGTGAATAGTGTCCCATGACACCATAGAAAGGTATGAGCCTGAGTCCACTTCCATTTGGCAAGGCCTTCCTTCAATAAGTACCTTGACATGCACTTTTCTGCTTTTTAAAGGGGAAGAATGACCAATAGTTACTGTTTGATGAGTTTCATTCTTCCCATTTGCTTCTGTACTGCCCCATTTTCTCACTGAGGTTGTTAGGCTTGAATTCTTTGTCTTTGCTTGCAGCAAACTTCCTTCTGTTGGGTGGAGTTCTGGATGATTTGCAGACTCTTGCTAGGTGTCCTCTTTTATCACAACGGAGGCAAATGGTGTCTAAAACTTGCATTCAGTGCGGGGTGGCTTCCCCACAACCTCTGCAGTAGAAATCTTGCCTCTTTCTTCCCAGGTCTTTCTTTTTCCTCCATTCTGAGTCTGTAAATTCCTTCCTCCACCTCACTACAGTCTGACTCAGAATCTAGTTCCTCACAATGATTTGTGGTGGACTTTTCCACATCAGGATGGCTTGTGGCCTTGTTAATCTTCTTCATGGCTGCTGCTGAGGACTTGGTAGCTTCTGCTGAAGAGGCTTCTTCTATTGCTTCTTTCAGCGTGATCTTAGGTTTCATTAATAACTTGCTCTGCAGCACCTTGTCTTTAAGGCCTAAAACGAAACGATCGCGCATGGCCTCCTCTAAACTGTTGAATTCGCATGCACCCCAATGTCTCTTAAACTTGCCATGAAGTCGTTTATGCTTTCGCTTTTCCCCTGATCGCGATGGTAAAACTCGTGTCTCTTAATGAGGCACGATACTTGTGGCGCGTAATGGGCTCTTAACAGCCTTTCCAGATCAGGCCAAGCCATTACCTTCACGTCTGCTGCTCCCAGTGCCTTCGCCATCTTGAAAACTGCCGGACCGCAGTACGTAAGGAAGACCGCCTCTTCCGCTGCTCGAAATGGCGGCAAGATCGCTTCCTCCAGATACATTTGGAAACGATCTGCATACGACTCCCAGTCTTCTGCCATCGGATCGAACGGGCTGGGGGTGTTCAGCGCAGCCATCTCGCTCTTCTTCTGTTCTGCGTTGCCTTCTTCTTCAGGGGAATCCCACCTTCATCACCAGTGTTAAGTTTGCATGAAGAGACAGACGCGGAGTGCTTCAAGCTCTTTAGTTTAATAGTGACTACAGCTCAGAACGGACCTGACTGGCTTTGCTGCGGCTGCTACTTATAGCCGGCAGCTGCAGCTGACAGCCAATCAGAGTGCAGGGTTTTCCCGCACTTTTTAAACCAATCATTTCCAACACTTTGCAAGAACAATTCAAACTAACCAATGATTTCAAACCTGCATACATAACACTTTACATCCTGTTTTTAAAGCTTAGCTGATTTGTGTGGCACAGCGGATTGCCATGCATCAGCTGTTTAACACACAGGGATTGCTGGAGAAGGTCAGTAGCAAACGCTCTGCACATGAGCTCATCAAACCCATTGTTACACCAGTTGAATCGCACCCTGTATGTATTACTACAATCTTATTAGATGCCTTTTAAAAGAACCATTTCTTTTTATAAAAACTTTTTTTTTCACAATCAAAACTTGAATCAATTTTAAGAGTTTTGCATGGAGATTACAAAATGCAGCTTTGCAATTTGCAATTCATGTTAACAACTTCAGTGTTTGCTGGGTATGGGAGTTAAAATCCCATCTCTGAATCAAGCACAAATCCATTGGGAGTTCTTGCATGAAAGGCTATGTCACTGAAATGATTCTGCTTAAGTGGTGAAGAACAAATGTTTTTACTGCTTCCTGGAAGTGTCTTCTCCCATTATCAATTTTACTCAATGTAATAGGAAGACAATTAGTTTCTTTAGCCTGACAGAACAAATTACACAGTACTGCATGACTTGGAATTTCTCAGACTGGAACAAATTCCAACTGGAATGCAAAGAGAGAAAGAATGTCTGCAAATGAGACAAATTAACCACAACATGATGAAGAGGTGTATTTTTTTTAGCAAAAGTCAGCTTGATATTTACTTAATGTCTATGATCTAACTTCCATAGTACTTTTTGGTACACCGTTTTAACATAATATCCTTCTCTGATTAAATATTCTTTGTAAATCAGCTCTTACAATGCCTTAAAAACCCTGTGAGTATGGTATGGAAAGGTAACTATTTTTGCAGGTCATCCATGACTTGTTAAGAATCTTTTAGTTGGTTTGTTTAAATTAAAAAATTATCCTGGGTTAGAAGCAGTGGTGGGATTCAAAATTTTTACTACCGGTAAACTAAAAGGGTCATATTTCCCCCATCTAATTTCCAAAGTAGGTCATCCACTAAACAACCAAAGCAGTCTCTTTATTATATCTGGCCAACCAAGCCCAGATAATCAGTTTTAGCCAGATGCAGCTGTGGCACAATCATCTTACCTAAGAATTCAATATTTGAATACTATATAACTAGAGAGACCCTCAAGGGAGAGCTTTTTCAATAAATTCTTATAATTGCCTCCTTTAAGTAGTTAGAAACAGATCCTGCAATCAAAGAGGCATTGATTAACTCCCTTAAACATGGAGCAACTTAGAAGATAAATCGAGCCATCTAAAGGCAAGGATTGAGCCCAGTGGTGGGATTCAAATTTTTTACCTCCAGATCTGTGGGTGTGACTTGGTGGGCATGGCAGGGGAAGGTTACTGCAAAATCCCATTCCCTCCCCACCCCACTAACCTGCTTTCCAGCTCTGTTCTTCCGTGCAGGGCAACGAAAAGACTCAGCCTATCAGCTGGGACTCTGGAGGCAGACAATAGATGGGGGCGGGACCAGTCAGAGGTGATATTTGCTGGTTTTCTGAACTGCTCAAAATTTCCACTACCAGTTCTCCAGAACTGGTCAGAACCTGCTGAATGCTACCTCTGATTAGAGGAGACCTAGTTTTACCTCCAATCTTGCACATGGAATACCTCCCCCTCCCTGATGACTTTGGGCCACTTACTAGCTCATAGATGGTTAAAACTGTTAGGAGCGGAAAATGGAAAGAAAAGTAATATGTAGATCACCTTTAGCTCTTGGAAAAAAGGCCAAGTATAAATGTAATGAATCATTTAAAGAGTATGTTTTCCCTATTATTGAAGAAATTCAGTGCACAATCCTCATACCTCTGAATGAATTAAAAATATTGATTAAGATATTAGTGGATGCAGTGATGCTCATCAGTATTTATTTATTTATATTTATTTATTTAATTTGTTTGACTTCCATCTCACCTCAAGGTGACTCTGGGTTTATTGAACCATAACACATGACACATACATAATTAAGATTTTAATTCTATTGAAGCTTTACACTGGATATCAATATCTGTATCTGTATCTGTATCTATATCTGTATCTATATCTATATCTAATCTAGATATCTAGATATCTAGATATCTAGATATAATCTATATCTATCTATCAATCTATTTATCTATCTATCTATCTATCTATCTATCTATCTATCTATCTATCTATCTATCATATTGAAGCTTTACACTGGAGATATAGATATATATATATATCTTATATATCTTGAATATTTTGAGTATTTTCTCATCCTTGCCAGTGTGAATCAGAAAAACAGTGCAACTGGTATAAGCCTCTTTAATATGCAGCAGAATATACTATGCTAATGTCTGATTAAGTTATATGAATATTTAACCTAATGAAATTACCCATAATAGTTGCAGGAAATCATTCCAAGCCAACTCCAAAATGTACCATTGGGCATTTCCTGCTTGAAGCAAACCTTGTAACTGAAGCCACATAAAGGATGAAAAAGAATACTAATTAAACGGGAAAGGAAAATCTCACTTCTGAATTGACATTTGCTAGTATTTTTTGAACTATGCATTAATTTCCTGTGTTCCATATAAATCACTTCATCTTGATGACCTT
Organism: Naja naja; assembly: GCA_009733165.1. Classification (NCBI taxonomy): domain Eukaryota; kingdom Metazoa; phylum Chordata; class Lepidosauria; order Squamata; family Elapidae; genus Naja; species Naja naja. Next base: position 32,480 of record SOZL01001852.1, on the reverse strand, counting down.
TTTTCAATACTCTTTAAATGTATTTGCTATAGAAAAGTGAAAAGTCCTTTTGATTCCTTGTTACTAATAATGGCAGACTTGTTAGGTTAGCTTAGCATACTGAAATAGTCATATTTGTTTTTCAAAATGTTTTTTGGAATACATAGTCATAACTGCCACATTTTTCTTCCTCCAAAACTGAAACTAGAAAATACAGTTGAAAAAGAAGTAAAAAAAATGTTGTGGGATTTCCAAATGCAAACTGATAAAATCTTGGCTCATAACAGGCCAGATTTAACTGTGGTTCAAAGAAAAAAGTGTAGATGTTACAATACCAGGGGACTGTAGAATAGAAGACAAAGAATTGGTGAAGGTCACAAAATATCAAGATCCGAAGACTGACGTAGCGAGATTATTGCCTAACAAATCTGCATATCATCTATCAGTTTTGTTTGCACACATGCTACACTGATACATTACAACATCCTAGTTCTTGGGAAGAACTCTATTTGAATGAAGGTCAACACCAGCTAAAAAACTGGCAGCTGTGATTTCATTTTGTTGTGTATAATAATAGTTATAACTTTTGTTTAGTGCTCCCTGCTAATACTAGTCATGGAGTTTCAGTAACTCCCTGTTGATAGCAGTAAAACTGGAAATATTATAGATATGTATATCCATATATAATATATCCTTATATATATAATATATAATTGCTGGCACAAGCACAAAGCCGAAGACACCAGCCTGAAGATGGTGAGTGAGATCTCATCGAAACGTCGCCAAGGTATTCTCAATCTTACACGGGACAAGATCTGAATACACCAAGACCTACATACCTTTACCCGTGAAAATCTATGAAAACATATATAATATATTGTATATATACAGTGCCAGTCCCCTTTACTGATTCTATATGGATGGATATATGGAAATATAGCATAGTTTGGGATTAAAATATTAGATATTAAAAATTAATTATAAAGGATATTTCAAAGCTGCTTTGCATGTTTTGCCAGTTAACCTTGAATATAAGCAAGGTGTGACTTTTAAGACTATACTCCTATAGCTCCTAACTGTGCATAATCAAAGATGGCCCAAGTACAGGTAGTCCTCAATTTACAACTGGTTGCTTAGTGACCGTTTGAAGTTACAAAGTACCACAAAAAGGTTCTTATGAGCCAGATAAAAAGTTCTGATGGCTGTACCACCTCAGTCCCACCCAAATGATTGTATGTGGACACTCAGCAACCGGCACACATTTATGGCCATTTGAGGCATCGCATGGTCACATGACTTCAATTTATGACTCTTTTGCTGGAAACTGGCAAAAAAATGTCCATTGCATTGCGTTCACTTAGTCACTTTTATTGAAGAAGAAGCTAGGAAGGGTCCATTTTGAGATGTTTGCTGATTTTAATTCTTTCTGAGGACTCAACTGTCTGTCTATGCCTAGTCTGTAGCTCTTCTACAAGTATCCCAAAGTAATTTCCACAAACCATTACAGGACACAAACTCTCATGCCACAAGATGGACACAAATGCAGTATCTCATGACACCTTCAAACCAACATGGAAGATGAGGACAATTGTAAACAATTTGACTAAAGTTGAGTGTGGAAATGAAATATATGAAAGTGAAAGGCATGATAGCTAGGGGAAGTTTCCCCCCCCCTTTTCTTGGTGCCCTAGATATGTGCTTATATTGCCTAAGGATTAAATCAGGGGCTGAAGCGGTGTCTATAAGTGGTGGTGAACAACCAGCAATGATGGTATTAACTGTTTATTTATTTATTTATTCAACTTATATGCCGCCCCCTCTCCCAAGGGACTCGGGGTGGCTCACAACTAAAATAGAATACAACCAAAACAAGACCAAAACAACATCTTCTATCATTCTTCCAGAAAATAAGTATCTATGTCTGAAAAAAACCTAAATGATGCACGTGCACACACACACACACACACACACACACATGTATGAATATGAATTTGTCCCTCCCCTGCTAAAAGGAACTATTTACCCTTGTGAGAAGTGTTCCAGCAGAATGGGCTGGAGAAGAAATAATTTTCAGGGGTAATGAACATTTCCAACAATTCTTCCAGAAAGCATCAGGCTTATTTACTATTTATTTTATTTTTTTAGTTATTCTTTTGCCTTGTAGTGATTAATTTCATTGAGTCACTGTTATATATTTTTCACATTTGTTCTTGCTGACGTGAGAGAGGAGGCCACTAACACAAACATAATTTAGAGTGAATAAAGTAATCTTACATTGCAAACTATTGTGTCAGCTTCCACAAGAGAAATAATAATGATAAAATGTAATTTACCAACAGATGAAAAATTAATTGAATTTGTGAAAATATTTGTTTCCCACTTGAGCAGTTGGTACTGAGATGCTTTAAGATGACTAACAATGTAGAATTAAGTTCAAATTAATCTGTCTCTTGATATTTTAATCCTCCGTAGGAATCTCATAAAACACAGCAGGCCTGAATAGATTAGTTCTACCTCCTGTCATTGATCCTCTATAAAGCTCTGAAAAATATCTGCTTTCCATTAGAAGGTCACAAGATTTGAGGACTGCTTTAGGCTGTTTGTGAGATTCCTGGATTTCTGCAAGGGGGGCAACAGGTGCAAATGTTACAAAAATGTCATAACATATGTATGTGCACCATAATTCTTTTCATCTTAGCATGATCAGATCATGCACAGACAGCCTAATGCTGTTCCTACTGAAAAGAATATCTGATAATCCCTCAAAAGCAATCTGTGTCAGTCATGGCAATAAAGATAACTTGCAATGAATTTCCTGACTCTTGGCACTGAGAGTGGACTCATCTCATGCTCCACTGCTGGAGCTTTTCAAGAAAAGATTGGACAATCAGCCCTATGTTTTTATGATTCTACTGCAGAAAGTCAGATGATTCCAACAATGGACAGAATAGAGTTTGGATGAAGTACAGGAGACTGGCTTTTCCCGGTGATGTTATTACATTCAACATCACCACTGTGGATGCCACATTAACGCTGTCTTTAGGGTCATCATCTGGTTTCAGGAGGCTGAAAGCCTATATAGAAAAACATCACATTTTTTTTAGTTTTAATTTAGTATTCATATTTACTTTCAAGGCCAATGCAATAACCTAACATGTACAGTAGGAGCAGGCACCAATTTAAGGTAACTGCCACCTTCACCTTAGACTTGGAATAACTTTTATTGTCATTTTAAATGTACCCTAATCAGCATATATTAACATGAAATTTTGTTGCATCCAGTTCTCAAAGGCTCACCACCCCAATATGCACTACATAAACATGACAAATTAAAAAAAATGCCCACATACCCATATGTATTATATGCCACAGAGAAACACCACACTCTAGTTCAGATGTATACTTGTACATGGTGAGAAAAATGAAACTTGCGTGTTTTCCAGACGGATGGCATAGGGAACAAAGCTGTTACAGAATCTGGCACTGCTGCTATATATGCTTTAAAACCTTCTCCCAGATGGGAGCAACAGAAATGGACCATAAAGTGGTTTAAAAGCAGAGACGGACAAAGCAGAGAAATGTGAAAGGTCACCACAAAAATGGGTTTGGTATCAATGACTTTGCTTGGAACTTTATTTCCTATTTACTCTGAACTTTACCCTCCTGGTCCCAATACACTAATTCTTGCTTTATTCTGTGAAGATCTGTTTTCTACACATCATTCAATTTTAATCTGTTTTAAATTGGAATCAAATTAAACACATCATTTGATTAATAAGTTCCCTTAGCAAAGATGTCAGCAGAAGGCAGGGAGAGTGGAGGAGAGACATTGCAAGGAAACATGGATGCATTGTAATCAGTGCAAACCATGCGACTAGACCTACAGGTGTACGCACCACAGCAGGGCCAATCCAAAAAGCCAGAGTTTGCATTGTGATGTCATTAATATATGTAATGTATACATACATTAATATATGCATATGCAATCATTTCTGTGTCATCACATTGCTGCCATCACATCTGCCATCACATCCGCCATCACATTGATGGCAGTTCCGGTGGCCTAGAGGGGAAGCTCTTGCCTCACAATCAGAAGGCTGTGAGTTCAATCCTAGATAGAGGCTAATATTTGGAATAGACTCTCCTGCTTGAGCAGGGGGTTGGACTAGATGACCTCCAAGGTCCCTTCCAACTCTTGTTATTCTATGATACATTGGAGTGGAGGGCTATGTTACTTTATTTCTCATTGCCTCAAATTGCAATTGCAGTACACAAATCCTCAAGAGATTGTTGCATCATGAAAGAAGTGCAAGATAAAAATATTGTACATTGGAGGTGTGTTCATAGGATGCAGTTAGAGCTTAACTGTGGAAATATTTGCTATCAAAGAATTCTGGATATGTCTACTCTTTTTCCACCTATTATAATAATCCTGCTACTGTTTGCCCCTCTAGAAATTGGACAATTTGGCATTCTTGCTAATGGCTTTCTGTAAGCTAGCAAAGGCTGAAGTCTCCTGGAGAAATTAGTGGGTTGATAGAATACTTCACCATAATCATTTATCATATTTCTCATTCTTTACTGTTATTGTTACTGTTGGTTTTGGTTTTTTTTAAAGTTGTTTAGGGCTTTGGGGTTATTATGAGGGCTGTAAACTGTTAATTGTTTATTATTCCCCTCCCCCTTTCTTATGATGGAACTTTATTACATTTGTGGTTTTATGCAAGTTTTACTATATTTTGTTGTAGGCTGCCAAGAGTGGGAATGAGGGGGCATGAATAATTAGTGTGAATAGTAAGTACTCTTCTACTATGATTAGTGCTACTGTCATGGTATTTCTATGCTTCTGTTTAAGATGTAACCAAAGTTCTACATGGTACAGGATATTCCGTGATAGATGTGAAAATATGTTTCTGATCATAATGAAGAGCTTGTTCATTTATTTGAGAGAAAAGTTTTCCACTTACTATTTTGCTGTTCCAATGCAAGTGAATATACATAGCTCAGAGTTCAATTGTGGAGCCCGTGGTGCCCTCTAAACTTGGTTGTTTATGTGCACATTTTGCTGTTTGTCTTTGCATTTAAAAAAAAAACCCTGCAAACACAGCAATTATTTTCCAGCATTAAAAAGCTACATTTGTTAGAATCTTCATAGGCAAGCAGGTTATTTTATTCATTTTTGCAACTGAATGTTCCATTGTTATGTTTTGCCTCTGGGTAAACTTGTTTTCAAAGCCTTGTGATAAAAATCTATCAGTGCCTTTTTATAGTTTTTAAAAAATGTGAAAAAAACATCAGCAAGCAAGAAATTGTTATGCGCTATCAGTTTTCAGTTCCTATGTCATTTAACCTTACATCAGTTTATGTATGTATGTATGTATGTATGTATGTATGTATGTATTTATTTATTTATGAGACCTATATGCCACCCTATCTCCCTAAGGACTCAGGGCAGCTTACAAAGTAAAAACAGTAATACAAAATATACAAATATTAAAAAACTATTAAACCAAGGTCTCATAAACATTCCAATAAAAACTATGCTAAACCTCCCCCTTCAGTCTGGGTAGCCTAGTTGGAACAGCCATGTCTTTAGGCCACGGTGGAAAGAGCGGAGGTCAGGGGCCACCAGGAGCTCTAGGGGGAGCTCGTTCCACAGGGTGGGTACTCCTACTGGAAAGGCCCTATTCCTGGGGGCCGCCATCCGACATTGCCTGATCGATGGCATCTGGAGAAGGCCCTGTCGGTGGGAGCGCACGGGATGTCGGGAGACTGTTATTGGCAGCAGGGTCTCCCACATATACCCTGGTCCAATGCCATGAAGGGCTTTATAGGTCGGCACCAGCACCTTGAATCTCACCCGGAGGGCAACCGGTAGCCAGTGCAGCTCACGCAGGAGGGTGTAACATGGGAGTATCAGGATCCTCCCATCACAACCCGCGCCGCTGCATTCTGGGCAAGTTGAAGCCTCTGGGTGGACTTCAAGGGCAGCCCCATGTAAAGAGCATTGTAGTAGTCCAGACGGGAGACAACAAGTGCCTGAGTGACTGTACGTAGGGCATCTTGGTCCAGGTAGGGATGCAACTGGTGCACCAGGGGAACCTGGGCAAATGCCCCTCTGGCCATGGCCCCCACCTGCTCCTCCAATCTGAGCCGTGCATCCAGGAGGACACCCAAGTTGCATACCCTATCTATGGGGGGGCAACACCTCCCCTCCCATAGTTAAAGATGGAATATCCTGGCTCATTCGAGATGCCGGTACGTACAGCCAGTCGGTCTTAGCTGGGTTGAGCCAGAGCCTGTTCCTCCCCATCCAAGCCCGTACCACCTCCAGGCACTGGGACATCACTTCGAGGGCGTCACTGGGTTGGTTTGGGGTGGAGATGAAAAGCTGGTTATCATCAGCATATTGATGATACCTCACCCCAAAGCCATGGATGATCTCGCCCAGCGGCTTCATGTAGATGTTAAACAGGAGGGGCTAGAGAACTGACCCCTGGGGCACCCCTCGTGTAACCTCCCGGGCGGCATAAACCAGCCAGGAGGGACATGGGTCCAATAAACACGTGGCAGCACTCAGCCTCCCCATGATCCTGTCCACCTCATTTGGAGTCACAGGATCGAACTCCTCCCAGATGATATCTCTAAGACCAGTTGTCATACTCCCATTGGACTCTGCCCAGTTGGAGTCCAAGCCTGCCCGGATCTGAGCGATCTTGTCTGTCAGATGTTGACTAAACTCCTTGGCACATCCCTGCAAAGGGTCTTCCCCTCCCCCGAGTTAAGGAGGGAGTGGGAGACCCTGAACAGGACGGCCGGGCGATTATCTGCGGACGCAATGAGAGCAGAGAAGTATATACACTTCGCTGCTCTCATTGCAGCAAGATAAGACCTAATATAGGATCTTATCTGCGCTCGGTCAGATTCGGACCTGCTGGACCTCCAACAGCTCTCTAGGCCTCTCTTCCTCTGCTTCATCTCCTGAAGCTCCCCAGAAAACCAGGGAGCTAGTCGGGATCTGAAGTGGGTTAGAGGCCACAAAGGAACAACTCAGTCTAATGCCCCGGCGGCAGCCGTCTGCCAGGTGTCCACCAGGGTCTCCACCGAGCTGTGGGCTAAGGAGGCTGGAATTAATCCAAGCGCCGTCTGGAACCCTTCTGGGTCCATTAGGCGCCTGGGGCGGAACCATCTCATTGGTTCCACCTCCCAGCAATGAGGGGTGGTATATTGGAAGGCCAGTCAAAGGAGAAAATGATCTGTCCATGACAGAGGTTGTGTAGTTGGAAGTCCTCCCCCAGATCATCTCCCCACTGTCCTGAGATGAAAACAAGGTCAAGCGTGTGTCCCCCTTTGTGAGTCGGGCCCTGTATTACCTGAGTCAGGTCCATGGTCGCCATGGAGGTCAAGAACTCCTGCACCACCCCCGATGCCCCTCACATTGCTGCTTTATTATTAATTTCAACCTGATCTCCTTTGTAAAACAAACTTTTGAGCTGCCAATTGATTCAAGTTATTCGTATCCTTGCCCTTTAATTTTAACTGTCTGGCAAAATCTGAAATGTGTTTGTAGCTCACAGGGATAAAGACCCTACAGTAGATCAGTGTGTTTCAAAATTGGCAACTTTAAGATGAGTGGACTTCAACTCCCAGAATTTCTAGCACACTGAAGTCCACCATCACCAATAATATATTGGTGTCAGCAGCCCCAAGGGCACTACATAAACAATTGGTGTATTCCCCATTGTGTGCATGCTTACTCTCTTGTAAACCCTTTCTCTCCAATCTCTCTGTTCTGTAAGAGAGAGAGAAAGAAAAACAATAGGTTTGGCACAGGATGACATGTGCTGTCTATAAAAATGGAGACCATAGCATCTATGAGTAACTCTGATTTACTGATTCAGAAGATAGTGGCTCAGTCCACAAATTATAAAATGTACCTTTTTCTGTTGCATTTTATAAGTGTTAAAATACATATTTACACACACTTTCTTCCCTTTAGTTTTCTTTTCTTTTTTTGTGAGATCACCATCATCTCTGTCTATACGGCATCTTCTCCTCAGAATGATCAGGGTCTCATTGAACCCCTCTGCGGATCTGAGGAGGGAAGACTTTTATGGTATCACTATAATGTATTGTAACAGTGCCTGTGGATTGCATCCAATGTTCATGCTGCTTAGGAAAATTATAAAGAAAGAAACATAGTGCCCACATACTTTATCACAAAATGTCAATCCTTATGTGTTTCACTAAAAAAATTGAAAAACACTACACGCTATTTTTAATTTTTTTCATCTTCCTGGATTGGTGACTACCCTTCTGTTTATCTCTTGTATCTTAGGGAAAGGTGATATTATACCAGCGGTGATAATAATTGCATCATAATTTTGGCTTGTACTGCATAGTTGATGACTATGCTTATCCAGACACTGTACTTTATAAATGATGTTTTATGGTTTAGCCTGATGGCAAAGCCAATCAATGCTAGCTTATTTAATAAACTAGGGTCAATCAAGCAAAGTTTTATCATGGTATCAGAATGAAATCATGGACTGCAAGCCATCTGTTTGAACTTCTATTACAGATGATCTACCACATGATTCCTGACAAACAAGTAATATCTGTTGGATAGTCTTGGGCAGCTGCTACAGAATTATTATTTTTAAAGTAGAGCCACTCTTTAGAACTGATAGAGGATCCCCCATAGCTCCTGTGAATTACTTGTAAGAATTACTTACAAGTAATTCTTACAAGTAATTCACAGGAGATATGGGGGATCCTTACTTATTTACTTACTTACAAGTAATTCTTTAGGAGAAGAATTAGATATGAAGATTATTGTAAAATTTGTATTAACCTTTTCATCCCACCTGACCTTCCTACAGCTATTCCTACTCCTTAATCCAAATTTATGTAAGATATATGGTACCTATTTCAGAAATCCTGTTCAGAGATCCTGTTGCTTGCAGCTGTCTGGGGTGGAAGAAGGGCTAGTTTAAGAGGATGTGGACAGAGGAATAAGGCAGAGTAACATAAACTATTATTAAAAATAACTGGAAGAGAGATACTCACTTTCCCATGTGCACAACAAATATTTTTTAAAACTAAATAAAAACAGCATGGATACTCAGCCACAAAGTTGTATAGGGTTTCCACTCCATTTATTTTTAATAGGATTTATTTTTAAGATGAGATTTGCAAACTGGAGAAGCATGTCTTTTGCTCATATCCTAGATGAACTCTACTACAGAAAATATCTTTTAGTCACTGCCAACTAAGCTGTATACTAACCAAAGAAAACTCTTGTTATTTTGGCTGCTACAAATGATACCTAATTTGATGAACTGTCAGAAGACATTCAGTGAGTTAATGGTACAAATTAAGCAGAATCATGGGTAAGATCCACTGTCATAAACTGTCGGAATAAATGCAGTAATGACACTCTTGAGACAAATAAAAAAAATAAAGTTAACTTCTGTTTTATTTCTGGTGTGTTGTTTGCCCTAAAGAAAAAGGTTTAATTTGGGAATTATTGTCTTATAAATATTTATGAGCAGCATAAAGGGCAAAAATGCTTGCATTAGTCCTTAGTTGCAAAACTTGATAGTGCCCTTTTTAAAGACAAAAAGTATTCATAATGAGACTAGTGATAAGGAGATACTTAAAAATCAACTTAATTCTAATGTTTTCTTTGGCATTTCCTAGGTCTGGACAGTGGACATTGTTGTGGTTTTGCTTATTTTTGCAGAGGGGCAGGCAAGTATTTTTTTAAAAATAAAAATACTCTGTGAGGGAAATGAGCAGTTCAGACATGTGAGAAATAAATAAAAGAAACTGATGAAACATTTTATTAGACATGTGGACTGAACATGGTTTGCATTATGGTTTTTAAAAAATATTCAAGGCGGCTGAGGATTTTGTCCAAATTTACTTTTTAATCATACAATCAGTCCAAGAGTTTTTGGTGAAGATGCTGGTACTGTGAAAGTAATATGAGCCTTTTCAATATTAAATAACATTTAAAGAGATATCTTGGCCACTCATAGGTTTATTTGAGATGGAGGATTAATGCTGTTCAGGTTTTGCTTCTAGCTAATGTTTATCCTTTAGGGATTCTATTTGTGGTGGAAATTCTATTTGGGACAAATGAAAATTTAAAAGGAATGGAATAAAGGATACAGTTTAAGTGGCTGCTATTCAAGCCCGTTAATCCACCATGCACAATTTGAGATGAGAGGCTTAATTTTTTCAAACAATGACCCCACTCTCTCTTTGTCACCAGGATATTAAACTGCAAAAGTTTGTAATAAAAGAGATTTCTATAAGTATATTAAGTGTTTCAGTTCAGAGGCATTATCTGGTGAGCTCAAGGTGTGTGCTGTTTTCTTGATACCAAGTCTCAAGGGCTTCCTTGAGCCCTGTCTTGAAGGATAAGGGCAGCACTGAATATATATGAATGGCTCTCTTGTAGGCTTTCAAGAAATATTAAAGGCTTTCAAGAACTATTTTGTAATCAGGTAGTCCCAGACATATGACCACAATTGGAACTGAGTATGTCTAGTTTGTTGAAAAGAAGGACTAGGAGTGACATGATAGCAGTGTTCCAATATCTCAGGGGCTGCCACAAAGAAGGGGAGTCAAGCTATTCTCCAAAGCACCTGAGAGCAGGACAAGAAGCAATGGGGGGAAACTAATCAAGGAGAGAAGCAGCTTAGAACTAAGGAGAAATTTCCTGACAGTTAGAACAATTAATCAGTGGAACAACTTGCCTCCAGAAGTTGTGAACGCTCCAGCAGTGGAAGTTTTAAGAAGAGATTGGATAACCATTTGTCTGAAATGGTATAGGGTTTCCTACCTAAGCAGGGGTTGGACTAGAAGACCTCCAAGGTCCCTTTCAGCTCTACTATTCTATTCTAAATGGGGCTTCAACTTCCATTATTAACTGAGGTGGTCATTTTTGCACAATTTTATGATATTTTTTGCCAGTCATTAAGTGAATCACTGTGGATGTTAAGCAAAACCATATTTCCCTATGGACTTTGCTTGTCGGCAGGTGGCTGGGAAGGTTGTAACTGGTGATTGGGACATCACAAATGTCATAAATGCATGCTAGTTGCCAAGCACCTGAATTTTGATAACATGACTTGTGTCAAAGCTGTGATAGTCATAAGTGTGAGGGCGACTTGTAAATCACTTTTTCTCAGTGTTGTAACTTGGTTGCTAAATGAATTTATGTTGTGGTTAGCCGGCAGCAGGTGCGGACGGCTGAGGAGAGTGAGGACTCAGATGAGGGGCCAGGACCATTAAGGAGTGGGCTGCTGCCTTCAGAGATTGTGGGGGCTGGCAGCAGCGATGAGGAGGTTCCCAAGGAGCCTGTGCCAAGTACGCGTGCGCGCAGGATTGCTCACAGGAAAGAGCAGCTACAACAGCACGGGCAACTCGGGAATAAGGCTGCAAGGTAATGGCCCCTTCTTCAAGAAGACAAAAGCCAGCTGTGAAGCGAACTTTCTTTTTAGGAAGCAAAGACATTTTGAAACTCAACCTCGTGGACATTACAATATCTTAATTTAGTATTTGAAGACTCTTGTGTTATGAAATATTTCTTATCTGAGATTTTTGGTGTACAGTTTTGGCAAGTGTGCTTATCAAAGTTAATTAGTTTGCACCAGCCTTTTAACCGGGGATTCATAAGACTCATTAAAAGGTTTCTGTTCCCTTTGATTATTGTTTGTCTTACTGGAAAAGGATTTGGGTCAGAACAATTGAGGACTACCTCAATATACTTTCCTTTAGTGGTAATGATATTGAGGAAAAGATGGATGAGAATTTAAAAGAGCAAATTGTATTTATAAAAGCAAGCTTGAGAAATAGTTTTGCTATTTGTGGTTTATTGATCAGCATCTTCTTATAGAAATCAAAGCAGAAAAGCAGTAACTGCAAACCATGAGATTTTCCCTAAAGGAAAATAATTTTTTCATAGATATGTCACAATGAACTGAATTTGAGCAGTGTCTTGATCTATGAATGTTTGTAAATTTAACTGTTCACTGTTATACAATAGCATCAACACTTGCTCATCATTTGTTCAGCTAAAAATAATGACCTGCATGTCCAACATTGTTTTAAAGTATGTGTAGAAAATATACCTGTAGGAAATTGAAGATGTTTTAAGATTGTGTGTGTGTGTAAAACTGACAGTGCCTATTTTACAAAGACATTGATGGGAGTCACTGGTAGACAACACTGTCAGATCATCAGCCTACAATCTTGTACAATAATAAGGTCTGAAAATTTGTGATATGACAACTTATGCTATTTTATCAATCTCACTAGAAGATCTTTACAGATATCTAGTATGAACACCAAAGACTTGTAATGTCTCATGCAAAATTTTAACATTCCATCGTATTTCAATTATCTTTGATCATTAAGGGATTTTGCTCTTGCAATCCATGTCTCATATATAAAAGATATTTTCTGACTTCCTTCTTTGTATTATTATATGTTTTCTTAAATCCAGATCTAGGGCTGGGTTTTCAGTCTTAGCAGCTTTAAGATGGGTAGACTTCAACTCCCAGAATTCCCCAGCCAGTAAGCATCTAGAGCAGAGGTGTCAAACTCGCAGCCCGCAGGTTCGATGCATCACATGCTGGCCATACCCACCCCCAGTTTAGTGAAGGGGGAAAGAAGTTGCAGTATATCATGTGATGACAAGTGTTGCAAGTTTGACACCCCTGATCTAGAGCTTCTGGGTTTTCCACATGTATATCTCATATCATCAAATGGTGGATACACTTCTTTGAAACCAACCAGTGGTATTTTGCTCATTGGGTTTGACAAAATTACATAGCAATATAAGCATAATGAAGAATATATTTTAACAGTCTATGGCAGGGGTGTCAAAATGGCAGCCTGCGGGCTGAATGCATCACATGCAGGCCACGCCCACCCCACCTCCATGAAGGGAAAAAAATAGAGCAAAACATCACATGATGGCAATATGACACAGTGAGTTTGACACCCGTTGCCTCTAGGAAGACTTAGCAGAATGCACCTTGTTAAGTTTGCATGAAGAGTCAGACGCGAAGAGTTCCAGCAAAGAGTTTATTCAGTGACTACAGCTCGAATGGACCCGAGTTGGCTGGGCTATGGCTGCCTCTTATAGCCTGCAGCCATAGTTGCCAGCCAATGGGAGTGCAGGGTTTCTTCCGCTATTTAAACCAATACCATTTGACATTTTACAAGAACAGTTCAAATAAACCAATAACATTCAAACCTACATACATAACACCCCGCCCCACTAGGTTCAGTCCATACCAAACCCCAGCCTATCTAATGTATTCTTTTAAATAGGTGGGGCTCTTACGTGTTCGTTGAGACCTTCGTGGTTCAGAAGTTTTAACGTTCTCACCCAGAGAGAGGAAATGTGTCTGCTGACATTTCCTGTTGGGACTTCCTGTGAAAGGAGACCCTGTTAGACTGTTAGAATCTGGTCTCTCCTCCCAACCCATCTCCATTCCAATGTCAGCACCCAAGTCAGGTAGTGATGTGCAATCTTCCACTTCTAAGGATGGATCTTGGCATTGTGACAGGGTTCGGGATGGTTCCTGTCGTAATGGCTCATTTCACATGGGGTTGATTCTTGCTTGCTGATTTTCCTCCTGTTCCTCCCCTTCCCCTAGAAGTGACATCAGGTGAGGGACCCAGAGAGAGACAGGGACGATGTTCCTGAGGGAACCTGGATCTAAGTTGGTCAATGTGCCTGCTCCAGAGAGTCCATCCTCTGTTTGTACCCTGTAAGAAAGGGCCAGTGATGTGAGTTATTTCAGCAGGAATCCACAGAGGTTCACCTATAAGGTTCTTAGCATATACAGAATCACCCACACTGAAAGTGAACTTTGGAAGTGGAATCCAGTGGTGCGTTGGGTGCGTAAGTGGGATGAAGGGTCAAGGAAGACCTAAGTTTCCTACCCATCAACAACTCTGCTGGGGATAAGTTATGATGGACTAGTGATGTGCTGAACACTAAGAAGTTTTTCAAGCTTCTCAGTGATGTCCCCAGGACCCAGTTGCTGAAGCTTCTCTTTGGTAAAGCGTGCCATGCGTTCAGCCCGGCCATTAGCGAAGGGTGCCCAGGGGCAGTGAGGGCATGTCTGATACCCTGTTGTGCTAGAAAGGATTCAAAAATGTTAGATGTGAATTGAGGGCCATTGTCAGAGACAAGGACATCTGGTAACCCATGGGTTACAAACAGTTTTCTGAGCTGCTTGATGACAGCATCAGTTGTGGTGGATGTCATGGGAATTACCTCGAGCCATTTGGAATATGCATCTACTATAACCAGAAAAGTGTGCCCTCTAGTAGGGCCTGCAAAATCAATGTGGATCCTAGACCACGGGCCCCTAGGGCATTCCCATTCCTGTGTGGGGGAGAGGGCAGGCCTGACTACCTGGCAATTGGGACAAGATGCAACCCAGTTTTCAACCATTTTGTCAATACCTGGCCACCATACATAACTCCTGGCCAATCCTTCATCCTTACAATACCAGGATGACCCTCATGTAACATTTCCAAAACCTCTCTTTGCAGTTTTGCAGGAATAACCACCCTGTTACCCCACAAAATACATCCTCTTAATACAGATAATTCAGTTTGTCTGGACTTAAAAGGTTGGGCAAGGTGAGGTAGGTCTTGAAGAGGCCAACCTTTCTTAATCCAGCCTATAACAGGAGCCAACACAGTGTCTTTGGCAGTCTCTCTGGCAATCTCAGCAGCATGAACTGGAAGCTTAGCAACAGTCTCTAGGAAAAAGGTGTGTGTTTCAGGTTCAAAGTCCACCTTGTGGCAAGGCAGTGGGCAACGACTCAGTGCATCAGCATGTCCAATGTCCTTGCCAGGCCTGTGAATCAGTTTGTATGAATAGGCTGCAAGAAATTCAGTCCACCTCAGCATTCTTGGTGACAGGATAGTAGGTGTAGGTTTGTCTCCTGCCACAATGCCTAATAAAGGTTTGTGATCTGTAACAATGGTAAATGACCTGCCATACAGATATTCATGAAATTTCTTGACAGCTGCAACAACTGCCAATGCCTCCTTGTCCAGTTGGCTATAATTCCTCTCTGCTTTGGTCAAAGTCGAGAGTAAAATGCAATAGGGGCTTCCCTTCCACTGGGAAGCCTGTGGCTCAAACCCCCACTCCAAAAGGGATGCATCACAAGTCAGTACAACAGGCAAATTCTCAGAGAATTGTATCAATACAGCATCAGATGTGATTAGTCTCTTAATACTGTTAAATGCTGATTGTTCCTTCCTCCCCAGATCCAAACAGCTTTTTATCAAGCAAACGGTGCAAAGGTTCAGCAATGGATGCCTTTTGAGGTAGAAACATGTGATAAAAGTTAATGAGTCCAAGGAAGGCTTGCAAATCTGTTTTGCATTTAGGTTTAGGGGCTTCTTTGATTGCTTTAACTTTGGCATCAGTAGGGTGGATGCCATGCTTGTCAATCATGTAGCCCAGGAACTCAACCCTGTCTGTTTTAAGTGTGCATTTTCTTCCTTGACTTTCAACCCTGCTTTTCTGAATCTGGTAAGGACTTCTCTGAGTCTTTCTTGAAGCTGAGTGTCATTTTCAGCAGAGATTAACACATCATCAAAGTAAGGCACTACCCTGGCAGTCCTTGCAGCATTCTTTCCATAAGACTTTGAAAAATGCCAGGTGCCACTTACTCCAAATTGTAACCTTTTACATTTGAAGGCACCTCTGTGAGTCACAATGGTTTGGGCCTCTGCAGTGGCATCATCAACTGTTAGTTGTTGATATGCCTGGGCCAAGTCCAATTTGGCAAAGACTGTACCCCTGCCAAGTGAATGTAGCAGATGATGCACAACTGGTACTGGTATGCGCTCTGCCGCCTGTCTCCACAATTCTTACTGACCCATCAGCCTTGACTGGTGTGACTATGGGTGTTTCCCATCTGGAGTGATCAGTGGGCTCTAAAACCCCTTGAGCAATTAATTTGTCTAATTGTGCATCAATTTTTTCCTTTAAAGCAAATGGAACCCTCCTGGGCTTTAAGCGAATTGGGGCACCTTGGGATCTAGGTTGAAAGTGATAGGGGTCCCCAGTCCTTCACTTCAGAAGACCTCTGGAAACTCAGACTTCAAGGCCTCCTCCCATTCAGAGTTGCTCACGTGATTGATGCCAGTCACCTCGATGCCTAGTGGCTTGAACCACTCAAGTCCCAGCAAGCTTGGGCGATCCTTGTCCACGATGGTCAGAGGCAAACGTTTGGTGTGGCCTTTAAACTGCACGTTGAAATCTCTTGCTCCAACTACTGGAATCTTGTTCCCTTGGTCAGTGCTTGCTTCTGGAAATGTTTCTTCTGAATGTTGGGAAGTAGCCTGTGAATAGTGTCCCATGACACCATAGATAAATAAGAGCCTGAGTCCACTTCCATTTGGCAAGGCCTTCCTTCAATGAACACCTTCACGTGTACTTTTCTGCTTCTCAAGGGTGAAGAATGACCAATAGTGATTGTTTGGTGAGTTTCATTCTTCCCATTTGCTTCTGCATTGCGCCCCATCTTTTCAAGGAAGTTGTTGGGCTTAAAATCTTTTTCAGGAAATTTCTTCCTACTAGGTGGAGTTCTGGATGATTTGCAGACTCTGCTAGGTGACCCCTTTTCTCACAACGTAGGCAGATGGTGTCTAAGAACTTGCATTCAGTGTGGGGATGGCCCCCCCCACAGCCTCTGCAGTAATATTCTTGCCTTTTTCTCCCAGGGTCTTTCCTTTTCTTCTCCATTCTGAGTCTAAAATCCCTTCCTCCACCTCACTGCAATCTGAATCAGAGTCTATTTGTTCTCAATGGGCTGTTGTGGATTTTTCCACATCAGAATGGCTTGAGGCCTGGCTTGAGGCCTTGTTAATCTTTTCATGGCCTGCTGAGGACTTGGTGGCTTCGCTGAAACAGCTTCTTCAATGGCCTCTTTAAACGTGATCTTAGGTTTCATTAACAGTTTGCTTTGCAAGACCTTATCTTTGAGGCCTAAAACAAACTGATCATGCATGGCCTCTTCTAAGTTGGTAAAGTCACAAGCACCCCAATGTCCCTTAAACTTGCCACGAAGTCATTAACATTCTCGCTTACCCTTGATCCCGACGGTAAAATTTGCCTCTTAATGAGGCACAATACTTGTATAATGGGCTCTTAAAAGCTTCTCCAAATCAGGCCATTCCATTACCTTCAGTTCTGCAGCTCCGCGCCTTCTCCATCTTGAAGACTGCTGGACCACAGTGCATGAAATACGCCCTCTTCCGTCTCTGGGGAATGTCAGGTCGTTTCCTTCCAGGTACATCTGGGCGATCCGCTCTGATTCCCAGTCTTCTGCCGCCAGATCGAAGGGCTGGGGGTGCTCAGCTAGCCATCTGCTCTTCTGTTTCGTCGTCTTCTCTTCAGGAAATCCCACCTTAAGCCAGTGTTAAGTTTGCATGAAGAGTCAGACGCGAGAGTTCCAGCAAAGAGTTTATTCAGTGACTACAGCTCGAATGGACCCAGTTGGCTGGGCTCGGCTGCCTCTTATAGCCTGCAGCCAGTTGCCAGCCAATGGGAGTGCAGGGTTTCTTCCGCACTATTTAAACCAATACCATTTGACATTTTACAAGAACAGTTCAAATAAACCAATAACATTCAAACCTACATACATAACACACCTAATAAACTTGAAAATAATTAAGAATAATGCTAGAAATGCTGGAATATGCAAGGTTTTTTTCTCTTATATTCAACTAATATGTGTTAATGAAAGCCTGGTGAAACCTCATTGTACTGCATCTCAGTGTAACAAACTTCATGTGTGCTGGACGAGTTTACTATTATAATTTATGCCATTTGTGTAATGATGACATACCTAAAAAAATACAGTCATAACAAGTGGTTCACCTGATTTTCCTGGACACAGCTGCCACTTCAGAGGTGGTATTCAGCAGGTTCTGACCAGTTCTGGAGAATCAGTAGCAGAAATTTTGAGTAGTTTGGAGAACTGGCAAATACCATCTCTAACAGGCCCTGCCACCATCTATTCTCTGCCTCCTGAGTCCCAGATGATTAGCTGGGTCTTCTTTTGTTGCCCTGCACAGGAGAATGGAGCTGGAAAGCAGGTTAGTGGGGTGGGGAGGGAATGGGATCTTGCAGTAACCTCCTCCCTGGAGTGGGGTAGGAATGGAGATTTTACAGTATCCTTCCCCTGCTATGCCTGCCAAGCCATGCCTACCAAGACATGCCATGCCCATCAAGACATGCCCCTAGAACCAGTACTAAATTTTTTTGAATCCCACCACTGTGCCACTTCCGTTTTTGAACAGGAGTCATGAACCCAGGAGACTCCAAACTGCAACCAGTTCTGTTTGGAGCAATGCTACCCAATGGAGAACTAAAGACAGAAATCACTGGATCTGGGGTACCCCAACCCAAAGTCATTTGGTCTGGATAGATTTTTCCCAAAGCCTATTCTTCCCCATCAAGATCATACGGTCTCCAGATAATGAGAAATGATTCCAGCAATATCACATGATCATCCCAGCATTCACATATATAACCAAGTTTCATCTGATGACCTTGTGTTGGCAAATGACTTCACACAGCATCTTCATGCATAGAAGTGGAACAGAAGCATAGAGTCCTAAGGAACACCACCAAGAAGGGTATTTGGCTTCCCTCATCAACACCAACGATATCTCTATATGTTTCTGCCTGTCCAATGAAGTCAGCTAGAGTTCCAGGTTCTGTCAATTAAACCATGTCATTTGAAGGAACCAGAAAACATGCATTGTTGATGATGTCTCCCTCCCTCAGACTCATACTGCTCCTAACTTTCTTGATTTCCTGCAATTGTTATTTATTTATTTATTTATTTGACTTGTATGCCGCCCCCTCTTTGAAAGGACTCAGGGTGGCTCACAACTAAAACATAATAATAAATTATTTATCTAAAAACAAATAAAATGAAAAACAAGTCAAATACAGAATTTAAAACCCCAAGGTTAAAACAACCATCAACCCAGTCAGCACAGCCGGACTGCAAATAACCAGGTCTTTAAATCATGGTGGAAGGTGCGGAGATCAGGAGCCAACCGGAGCTCCGTCGGAAGCTGGTTCCATAGAGGGGGGCCGCCACAGAATAGGCCCTCCCCCGGGTCATCACCAAGCGACACTGAGTCACAGACAGCACCCAAAGGCCCCGTCTGGCAGCTCATACAGGGCGGTTGGTGTTTGATGCCAGCAGGAGTCGTTCTGGACCCATGCCTTGTAGGACTTTGAATGTTAACACAAGGACCTTGAATTGTTAAAGTCTAGTTGTTCTCTCAGGCCTTCGGTGGTGGTTGAGATCTTTGGGGTTCTCTCTTCTGGGCAACTGAATAATTTTTATATATGTTCAGCATCTTGATGCAATGGGCTTTTAACACATTAAAGTTATTAATTGATAAGGTACTACTAATGTGTCACATGTAACCTGTATCTGCATAAACAACTGTATTTCTCCCCCAACATCTCAAAGGAAATCCTGTGTCAGTCTAGTTACTTCATGAATCTGCTGAAGTGGGCTGCAGCTCATGAAAGGTGATGCCTCTTAATAGTTTGTTAGAAAAGGTGTTACCAGACTCCTGATATTTTTGTCAGCATAGACTAGCACAGCTGAACTCCTACATCACCCAACTGCAGTTTTGTGAAGGTTAAAGCTGCACAGTTGATGAGAATCAGAGCTCCTTTACATCTGATGCTGATCCCTGGCAAGGAAGCAGGTGTTGGCTATGACACATTTCATTACATTTGCACACTTCCTTTACTGTGACAGGCCTCACCTAAACTCTTGCAACTCAGGAAATCTGCTTTGGTGGGTGGTTTGTCAGCAGATGTGATAAATGGAGAACATTGCCAGAAACATTTTGTCAGCTTCCTTATCTTGACTATAAAGACTCTGGAGCACTGGGAAGGAACAAACCCTTTAAACAAACAAACAAACAAGTAGAACAGTTATTGACAAGAGCAGATGGGCAAATAGCTGCCTGGAACCAGAGTAATCATAGCAATATGGTGGGGTCAAACATCTGTAGTGCTTCCTCCATTTCATCTACCGTGTTTCCCCGAAAATAAGACACTGTCTTATATTTTTTTTGGCTCCCAAAAACACACTAGGTCTTATTTTCGGGGTAGGTCTTATATATTTATGGTGCCAAATAGTGGGTGTGTGAGTGGTAGAGGCGGTGTTTTGAGGGTGCTGTTCTCCTGAAAAGTCTTCCTGGAACTGGAGATTTACACTAGGTCTTATTTTCGGGGTAGGTCTTATATTAGGGCAGGTTTAGAAAATAGTGCTAGGTCTTACTTTTGGGGTAGGTCTTATTTTCGGGGAAACACGGTATCTACATTAACATATGAATCAGTAGTTGCCTACTGATTAGATGCTTGTATCTTCCTAGTGTAGCATTATTTTTGATTGACTACAATTGACAATTATTTTTAACATGGATAGAAGATCTTTTTCTTCAATTCCTTTTAAAGAATATGAAAAATCACAACACTGAAAGAAAAAAAATTGTAGAAAATAAGGGCTGGCTTTGACAATAAATTTTGGTCATCCTAGTCCAGGGGTCTTCAAACTTCACAGCTTTAAGACTTGTGGACTTCAACTCCCAGAATTCCTCCTCTAGTCATGTTAGCTCAGGAATTCTGGGGTTGAATCCACAATCTTACCAAGTTTGAAGAGCCAGCAATCCTAATCTCACATTTTTTTAGCCATTTGTCCTTCCATTATCTTCTTGGAGAAAGGCTGGAACAGATATGTGAAATAACCACATTGGTTATGTGTCATCAAGTCTTTATCAGCTCTTAGCAGCCACATAGTTCTTCTTTATGACAATCAGTTTTTAAGCTGGTATTTCAGGTGTTATATAAGCACATAGATATTGTTTAAGAACAAGATCTCTTTTCTTTAGAGGTCAAATGAAAAGCCATTATATGCCACAAAATCAAGCAAGTATAACACAGGGAAGGACAAACTCCAGATCTGAGGGCTCCATGGCAAAAGTCTTTTTGATGCCTCAACTGATTTAAACATTCTCTTTCTATTTTGTAGAGCTCTGTGTTGGTTAGCTGGTACCAGCACAAGATACAGGTGAAACTCGAAAAATTAGAATATCGTGCAAAAGTTCATTTATTTCCGTAATGCAACTTAAAAGGTGAAACTAATATATGAGATAGACTCATTACATGCAAAACAAGATACTTCAAGCCATGATTTATCATAATTGTGATGATTATGGCTTACAGCTCATGAAAACCCCAAATCCACAATCTTAGAAAATTAGAATATTACATGCAATCAATAAAACAAGGACTGTACATAGAACAATATTGGACCTCTGAAAAGTATAAGCATGCATATGTACTCAGTACTTGGTTTGGGCCTCTTTTGCAGCAATTACTGCCTCAATGCGTGGCATGGAAGCTATCAGCCTGTGGCACTGCTGAGGTGTTATGGAAGACCAGGATGCTTCAATAGCGGCCTTCAGCTCTTCTGCATTGTTTGGTCTCATGTCTCTCATCTTTCTCTTGGCAATGCCCCATAGATTCTCTATGGGGTTCAGGTCAGCGAGTTTGCTGGCCAATCAAGCACAGTAATCCACAGTCATTGAACCAGGTTTTGGTGCTTTTGGCAGTGTGGGCAGGTGCCAAGTCCTGCTGGAAAATGAAGTCAGCATCCCCATAAAGCTCATCTGCGGAAGGAAGCATGAAGTGCTCCAAAATCTCCTGGTAGACAGCTGTGTTGACCCTGGACTTAATGAAGCACAGTGGACCAACACCAGCAGATGACATGGCTCCCCAAATCAACACAGACTGTGGAAACTTCACACTGGACTTCAAGCATCTTGCAGTCTGTGCCACTCCATTCTTCCTCCAGGCTCTGGGTCCTTGGTTTCCAGATGAGATGCAAAAGTTGCTCTCATCAGAAAAGAGGACTTTGGACCACTGAGCAACAGACCAGGTCTGTTTTTCTTTAGCCCAGGTAAGAGCTTCTGACATTTGAAGCCCATGTCCAGGATCCATCTGTGTGTGGTGACTCCATCCTCAGTCCACTCCTTCTGAAAGTCCCCAACACTTTTGAATGGCCTTTTCCTGACAATCCTCTCCAGGCTGAGGTCATCCCTGCTGCTTGTGCACCTTTTTCTTCCACACTTTTCCCTTCCACATAACTTTCTATTAATGTGTTTTGATACAGCACTTTGGGAACATGCAACTTCTTTTGCAGTTACCTTTTGAGGCTTTCCCTCCTTATGGAGGGTGTCAGTGATGGTTTTCTGCACAACTGTCAGGTCAGCAGTCTTTCCCATGATTGTGATTCCTACTGAACCAGACTGAGAGACCATTTAGAGGCTCAGGAACCCTTTGCAGGTGTTATGGCTTAATTAGCTGATTAGAGTGGGACACTTTGAGCCTAGAATATTGCACCTTTTCACAATATTCTAATTTTCTGAGATTGTGGATTTGGGGTTTTCATGAGCTGTAAGCCATAATCATCCCAATTATGACAAATCACGGCTTGAACTATCTTGTTTTGCATGTAATGAGTCTATCTCATATATTAGTTTCACCTTTTAAGTTGCATTACGGAAATAAATGAGCTTTTGCATGATATTCTAATTTTTCGAGTTTCACCTGTAACATCACCAATCATAGTGTTATAAGGAAAAAGAAGCCTTTCCGTTTAAGGAAAGGCAGAGCTCTTTCCCTTTGTATATTCAAATTTCCTGGCTTGGAGATTTACTGCAAAATGATTGGAGGTCAGCTGCATTGGAAGCCGGAATCAGTTTATTGTTAATAGGAAGACAGATAAAAAGAGATCATATAGTTCCTGAGACTAGTCTGCTTCTTTGTAAGTTAAAACCCCTTTTTATACCCTTCAGGTCCCTTTTTGATTTGTATGTGCACCCTTTAAAGCCTTTCTATTTGTATGCATGTGATGGGTTTTTGATGGTGTTTAAATCCTGTCTCTTGAGATTGGGATCTTCCGTCCTGGGATCTGGGTAGAAGGCAAATATTTAATTGTTTTATAGTCCAATCTCTGTTTTTCCCTGGCCCTTTGTAGCTGCTCATTCTCTATAATTAATCAGTTTGCATTTTGTTGCAATATCCTGAGCTTTCTGTTATGCCTTTGGTTTGCTATCATGGTTTAAATCCTTTTCTTCCTGCCATGCTTTTTTATTACTGTGTTTTGGTGAGTATCTCCTTTTCTCATGTGTCTTGGGGTGCTGTCGGCCAGACAATGTCAGCTGGTGCCCAGGGTGAAACCTTCTCTGTGGGAGCACCCATCCTGTGGAATTGACTCCCCTTGGAGCTCCAGTTGGCTCCGACCTCCTCCGTTCCTTCCGCCGTGGTTGTTTCAACAGTCCGGCCTGGACTGAAGGGTAAGGGGTGGGATTTTTTATTTTATTTTAAATTTTATTGGGTTTTAATCTTTCTTGGGGTTAGTTCGCTTGTTTAACGTACTTTAATTAATTGTATTGTGTCCTTAGATTACTTGACAAAAAGTCTGTTTGGGTCTGGGGGAGGAAGGAACAATCAGCATTTAACAGTATTAAAAGACTAATGACGTCTGATGCTGTACTGATACAGTTCTCTGAGAATTTGCCCGTTGTACTGACTTGTGATGCATCCCCTTTTGGAGTGTGTGTGTGGGGTTTGAGCCACAGGCTTCCCAGTGGGAGAAAGCCCCTATTGCATTTTACTCTCCACTTTGACCAAAGCAGAGAGGAATTACAGCCAATTGGACAAGAAAGCATTGGCAATTGTTGCAGCTGTTAAGAAATTTCATGAATATCTGTATGGGAGAACATTTACCATTGTTACAGATCACAAACCTTTGTTAGGCATTGTGGCAGGAGACAAACCTACACCCACTATCCTGTCACCAAGAATGCTGAGGTGGACTGAATTTCTTGCTGCTTATTCATACAAACTTATCCACAAGCCTGGCAAGGACATTGGACATGCTGATACACTGAGTCATTGCCCACTTCCTTGCCACAAGGAGGACTTTGAACCTGAAACACACACCTTTTTCCTAGAAACTGTTGCCAAGCTTCCAGTACATGCTGCTGAAATTGCCAGAGACACTGCCAAAGACACTTTATTGGCTCCTGTTATAGGCTGGATTAAGAAAGGTTGGCCTCTTCAAGATCTACCTCACCTGGCTCAACCTTTTAAGTCCAGACAAACTGAATTATCTGTATTAAGAGGATGTATTTTGTGGGGTAACAGGGTAGTTATTCCTGCAAAACTACAAAGAGAGGTTTTGAAAATGTTACATGAGGGTCATCCTGGTATTGTAAGGGTGAAGGGATTGGCCAGGAGTTATGTATGGTGGCCAGGTATTGACAAAATTGTTGAAAACTGGGTTGCATCTTGTCCCAACTGTCAGGTTGTCAGGCCTGCCCCACCTCTCGCCCCCAAACAGGAATGGGAATGTCCTAGGGGCCCATGGTCTAGGATTCACATTGATTTATGAGCCCTACCAGAGGGCACACCTTTCTTATTATAGTAGATGCATATTCCAAATGGCTAGAGGTAATCCCTATGGCATCCACCACAACTTTTATTTTTATTTTTTATTTTTTTTAAATTACATTTATATGCCGCCCTTCTCCGAAGACTCAGGGTGGCTTACAATTTGAGGATACAACCCAGTGTGCTCAGCAACCTTCATTCCATTGTATATGCCTGCTTATTACTAAGCGGCATTTTTACAAGGTCACCTTACTGCCCCCAACAATCTTGGGTCCTCAATTTACCTACAGGGATGGAAGGCTGAGTCAACCTTGAGCCTGGTGGGATTGAGCCTGCAGTAATTGCAGGCAGCTGGATCTTAAGAGCAGGCATTTAACAGCCTGAGCCACCCAAGGCTCAACTGATGCTGTCATCAAGCAGCTCAAAAACTTTTGCCATGGGTTACCTGATGTCCTGTCTCTGATAATGGCCCTCAATTTACATCAACCTTTTAGTCCTATTGCACAACAGGGTATCAGACATGCCTTTCTGCCCTGGGCACCCTTGACTAATGGCGGCTGAACAAATGCGTTTACCAAGGAGAAGCTTCAGCAACTGGGTCCTGGGGACATCACTGAAAGGTTGAAAAACTTCTTAGTATTCAGCACATCACTCCTAACCATCGAATAACTTATCCCCAGCAGGTTGTTGATGGGTAGAGCTAGTCTTCCTTGACCACCTTCATCCCATTTACGCAAGCACCACTAGATTCCACTTCCAAAGTTAGCACATTCAGTGTGGGTGATTCTGTTTATGCTAAGAACCTTATAGGTGAACCTTTGTGGATTCCTGCTGAGACAACTCAGATCACAGGCCCTTGTTTTTACAGGGTGCAAACAGAGGATGGACTCCTCTGGAGCAGGCACATTGACCAACTTAGATCCAGGTTCTCTCAGGAACATCACACTTGTTCCTCTCTGGTTCCCTCACCTGATGTCAATTCTGGGGAAGGGGAGGAACAGGAGGAAAATCAGCAAGCAAGAATCAACCCCATGTGTAATGAGCCATTACGACTGGAACCATTCCAAAACCTGTCACAATGCCAAAATCCATCCTTAGTGGAAGGTGACATCACTACCTGACTTGGGTGCTGACATTGGGCTGGAGATGGGTTGGGAGGAGAGACCAGATTCCACAATCAAACAGGGTCTTCTTTCACAGAAGTCCAACTAGGGAAATGTCAGCAGACACATTTCCTCTCTCACTGGGTGAGAATGTTAAAACTTCTGAACCACGAAGGTCTCAGCATTACCGC
>SOZL01001851.1:0-11850 GCA_009733165.1 Naja naja | reverse complement strand
AGAAACAAAATTTTTATCTGACCTGACTGAGCACACTTGTCTGAATATAGCCAAGAGGTTCTGTGGATTAAGTTCTGGTTCTTAAAATGAATTATAACACTTCCAGCAGTATCAAAAAACATTTTTTTTTTGCAACCTGGCATCCCCAGGTTTGTGAAAAGGCAAATTCCCTAGTCCCCAGACTGGCTGTTGTGGATTATGGGACCAAGATACTTGAGAAAAGGTGGCCTAAGCATGATTTAATTTTAATTTTTCACGAAAGATTGTTAATTAATTTTTTAACGTTCTGTCTAGGCAGAGGAAAAGTTGATGCCCAGGGATAGGCTTGGCAATTACAGTGCTTCCAGCTTTCCAAAGTGGCGATAACAAGAGTGCTTCTGAGCATCAGATGTTGACACCCAGGAAAGAGAAGGAATTTTCCCCCCTCCCAGAATGGAAAGACAAAATGAGAACAGGACTATCCGAAGTTTTTGACCCAATCCCCAAGGATTACAACCCCGAAAATAAAATAAAATAAATAAAATCAGCAGACTTTTAGCCTCTCGCAGTCAGGTGCGCGACCCTCAGAAATGCAGGAGGAAGAGCAGGCAGCGAATTTCCCCGCCAAACTCAAAAGCGGGAGTTGTAAAAGAAAAGAGAAAAAGCAGATTTTTCTATTTTTTTTGGCGGCTGCTGCTCTCCTGCTCCTTTGCAGCTCCATTGCATTGAAATCGTGGGCTCTTTTCCTGTGCAAAATTAAAATTAAATAAGTTGGAAATTTGCATTGCTAAGATTGGAACGGACCGATTGCAAGTTTGCTCTTTATTTTATTTTTGCACACACCTGCGTACACACACACACACACACACAGAAAGCCAACCTTTGGATCTGGCCAGAAGACTCAAATTCTCTAAGTCCTCTTCCCATGAGCCCCCTCACACCAAGCAGCTTTCCAAGCTTGCTGTCCCTCCCTAGCAGCTTTCCAGCCAAAGCCTAGGCTGGGGAGGAGAGAAGCGGCGCACTGTCAAAGGAGGCCTCTGCTGTCATGTGTTCGAATTCTGCACCTGAAAAGAAGGCCGAAGAACTTTTGGAATACTGGGGATTCCATTACTTGGACCGTATTCTTTCTAATAGATGAGACCGCGGACTCATAAAGTTTGAAAGAGCTGCTTTCACCCTAAGTAAAGCGAAGTAAGTACCTGATAATCTTCTGCTTAAAATCGGGACTTTTTTAAAGCGCCGTGGGACGCGGGACAAATTATTAAAACTTGGGACTGTCCCACCAAAAGCGGGATGTCTGGTCACCTTACTGTAAAACCTTCTTTAACCTTTCTGCCAAAATTGCTGGAAAGAGTATATAGTCATTGTTTAGAGATTGGTCTATAATTCTCCAGCATGCCTTTGGGATAATCCACACATATGGGTTAAATCTGCCTTTCTGCCCAGAGACTGAGCCATCAATCTTTGCCACGACTCTTCCTGTCGGGGCAGGAAGCCCCCTAGCCCCAGTCACGACTCAGTCTTGGCCCTATAGAGACATGGCAAAGGTTGGCTCCAACAATTCAGCAGAAAGCAGCAGTTTAAAGTGTGGATTCTCCCAAAGGTTTGCAAAAACTCCCTCAAAGTATCTAAAACATCATAAACAGTCCGTCAGGGTTCCGGCAGTTACTCCAATTAAATCATGAGCCTTGAGCCACACTCCCAAAACTAAAGAGGATGTTTTATGAATTGACACAGGCAGCAATTGGAACTTCTGCCTGCTCCATTTTTTTGTGGCCCCCCTGAATTACCAATTGAAGGCCTAACAGCCCAGGCTATGAAGGGGGAGCCCCAAAATGATTCCCCAACCCGGGTGGTGGTGCTGAAGCCATGATCGCCCCCAGTGTGTCATGGAGCTCCCAGGCTTAACTGGGTAACTCCAGAGCAGCCACTTTCATTTTCAAGGTCTCCAGCTGATTTTCGGGGCCGGCAGCAGCCATTTTGTTCATGTGGCAAGTTGTGCAGGCTATCCAGGAGACTGGTAGGGCCGCCACTGCCACAGCCCAGGAAGGCTTCCAGGCCTGGAATTCCCCTTGGAGCAGCAGGACTGGAGGATTGAGAGAGCTCTCCTCCCTGCAATCTGGGCAATAGCAGCATGGCTGACCAAGGCAGCATGGAGCCCACGAGTGCAAAGTGATCCAAGCAGAGTCTCAGCCAGTCCTTGAGTATTGAAGATTTGTCTTTAAATGAATCCAAACTCCAGCTCCTCTTTAGGACAATGATGGTTTATTCAATATAGCATCAAACAACAAATACTCTAATCAGGCAAGAATGGCTAAAAGCCAGGCAAGGTTAGAGTTGGGTTTGAGTTTGCTCCCTTTCCTTTTATCACCATTTATTTATTTATTTATTTATTTATTTATTTATTTATTTATATATTTGATTAGTGAATTGCTTACAAGATAATAGGTATATGTATAAACATAGTTATAAATACATGGATACATATAAGAAAATAAAAGAAACAATAAGACAGGGACAGTAGGGACTTTGGTGCGCTTATGCACGTCCCCTACAGACCTCTTAGGAAAGGGGTGAGGTCAATAGTAGACAGTCTAAGGTTAAAGTTTTGGGGGTTTGGGGAAGAAACCACAGAGTCAGGTAGAGTATTCCAGACATTGACCACTCTGTTGCTGAAGTCGTATTTCCTGCAATCAAGTTTGGTGCGGTTAACCAAGAGTTTGTATCTATTGTGTGCTCTTGTATTGTTATGGTTGAAGTTGAAGTATTCATTGACAGGTATGACATTGCAATGTATGATTTTATATACTACACTTAGATTGGACCGAAGACGGTGTAATTCTAGGTTTTCTAAGTCTAGAACCTCAAGTCTGGTGGCATAAGGTATTCTGCAATGAGTAGAGGAGTGGAGAACTCTTCTTGTGAAATATTTCTGGACTTTCTCTACTGTGTTAATATCAGATATGGGTTCCAGACTGGTGAGCTGTATTCAAGTATTGGACTAGCAAATGTTTTGTATGCTCTAGTTAGTAGTGTGATATTACCAGAGAAAAAGCTATGTAGAATTAGGTTAACAACTCTTAATGCCTTTTTGGCTATGTAGTTACAGTGGGCTCTAGCACTTAGATCATTTGAGATGAGTAGTCTGAGGTCCTTGACACAGTTTGGATAATCAACAAGGCCTTGACTATTCAGCTTGTATTTTATTTTCTGATTTTTTTTGCCAATATGTAAGACAGAGCATTTATTTGTTATTTATTTATTTTATTAATGAGACTTGTATGCCGCCCCATCTCCAAAGACTCAGGGCGACTCACAACTAAAACAACAAGAACAATAAATAATTAAAAAAGAATTAAACTAACAAGCCCCATTGAAATATAATTACATAAATACATGATAAAACCATGATAAAAACCACCACCCCCCAAAGGGTCACAGCCCGGCTTGGTTAAATAACCAGGTCTTCAATTCATGGCGGAAGAGCTGGAGGTCAGGGGCCAGAGTCCCAGGGGAGTTGGTTCCAGAGGTCAGGGGCCACGATAGAATTTGTTGAGATTTGAAGTTTTCATTTGTTTGACCATTCTGATATATAGTCAAGGTCTTTTTGAAGGGTAGCAGAATTATCTGTGGTGTTGAATAGCTTTACATCATCAGAAGAGAAGCATAATTGCTCTTAATATGATCACAGAGGTCATTTATGTAGAGTATGGAGAGAGTTGGACCTAGAACACTGCCTTGAGGGACACCACTGTTGACAGGTACAGAATTTGATAGGATGTTTCCAATTTTGACCATTTGTTGTCTGTTTGACAGGAATGCTTCTATCCAGTTATGCAGGTGTCCAGAGATACCATAAGATTTTAGCTTTAATAGTAGTTTGTCGTGTACCACTGAATCAAAGGCTTTACAGAAGTCTATGTAGATTGCGTCTATTGTTTTGCCCTGATCGAGTTGTGTGTTGAGGCGGCGCGGAAGGAAGACAAGACACGCAAACATCGGTCATGAGGGAAGGCACCCCGAGGTCGTGCCTCGAGCCTCCTTTATTAGGCAGGATCGGATCAAGAAGATTAGTGTGTCACAAACTGATTGGGTGTTCAATGGCTTGAGAAGGAGCATGTTTACCCAAGTCAGGAGATTATCAGTGGCTGTCACGTAGACCAGTGGTTCTTAACCTTTTTGAAAGAATCGCCCCCTTGAGCCATTGAGGAAGTTGTCATTGCCCCCTCCCCCAATATAACGCCCCTGCCACCTCTTAGCGTCCCCAAGGGGGCTAGCAGAGGGGCGCTAAGAGGTGGCAGGGGGGCGTTCGAGGTGCCAGCCCTGCAGGCTCACCCCATTGACTGTTGTACCGCAGCACCTGGGAAACCACCGCCACTCTGATTCTTTCTGTATGTCCAACTGTCCGTCCGTCCATCAATCCATCTGAAAGGTCTGTCTGTTTGCCTGCCTGTCTTCCTGCCTATCTACCTACCTGTCTGTCTTTTTGTCTACTTACCTACCTACCTATCTACCAATATAGATCTCTCTCTCTCTCTCTCTCCCAATATATCTCGCTCCATCGCCCCCATATCGCCCCCTTCCGTTCCTTCCCGCCCCTTTCGTTCCATTGCCCCCTGAAAAACAAAATCGCCCTGAATATCCAGGTTAAGAACCACTGATGTAGACATCTTAGCCAGAGCAGAGAAGTTTATTATTTACCAAGACTGAGAGGAAAACTTGTTTGAATGTGGTGGATCGTGGGTCATTTTAGCCATGGGTGGTTTGCCAGCCCCAGGCTAGTTTTCCCCACATCTCCTCCTTTTTCGTTTAGTTTTCATCAAAGATCTTGATTTTTGAGCATTTTGTATGCATACATAATCTCAGGTCTTGTTGGATTTTTGTGCCGAATTTTGAGAGATAGACACTGAGCGAGTAGGTTTGGTAAGCATTGAATGCAGCAGCAAATTAAAATAAACACGACTATTCCACAAATAAGTATCTGTGCGAGTCGGGTAAACCATGAGCCATTTGGTAACCAGGACCAGAGCCAATCCCATGGAGACTGAGGCTGAACTTCAGAATTGGATTCTGCAGTCCTTGATGCCAGGCCATCTCTCCACAGTTTCACACAGTGAGCCGGAACCCAAACTGGACCTGTGGGTGTAAGCACAGCAGCATATCCTCATCCCCACGTAAGCAGTGGAGCAGGACCAAGCCATTCTGGGTTAGGGAGCAATTTGTACAATATCTGCGGTCTGGGAGAACCATCATGATGGCCATAATGTCGTGCGACTGCAGTCGAATTTTGTGAATTTAAATTTAAATGATTCAATGTAAATAAAACTGTTAAGCCATTCCTGCTTTCCGGGCAATCCTAAGGGAGTTCCCCCTGTTTGTTTATGTTTGTCCAAAGCATTTTTCACGGTTTGATTTGCTTGTTCCACGATCGCTTGACCAGTGGAGTTATAAGGAATGCCAAATAAGTGCCGGATGTCCCATTGGGAACAGAAAGTGGCAAACGCTTGACTGCAATAGGCAGGACCATTGTCAGTTTTGATCGTGTTGGGTTTGCCCATAACTGAGAATGCTTTTAAACAATGGTTAATGACATGCTTCATGGCTTCTCCCTTTTGAGGAGAAGCCCAAATATAATTAGAATAGGTGTCTATAGTTACATGAAGATACTTCCAGGGAGCAAACGAAGGATATTGAGTCACGTCCATTTGCCAAACTTCATTTGCCTTCAGACCTCAGGGGTTAACTCCTATAGAGGGGGCTGCAGCGACCTGAGAGCATTGCGGGCACTGCTGCATGATTGCTCTTGCCTGCTCTATAGGGAGGTTAAAGGTTTTGGAGAGAGATTTTGCGTTTTGATGAAACATAGCATGACTATCCCAGGGTGTAACCGTAAGGGCTTGTGGTTTAGTCGCCTGATCAGCTACGGCATTGCCTTCACTAATGTATCCAGGAAAGGGTTGATGACTTCTAATATGGCCAATAAAAAGAGAATGTATTTGCTGCTGTAGGATTGTCTGTAAGGTTAGAACTAAAGAAAGCAGCGCTTCATCTAGCGTGGGTGTTACATATGCTCCAGGCAGGTGGTCATGATGTCGGGGGTGCAGCCAGACGCCGGAAGGTGCGGGCGGCAGCGACGTGTTCCAATTGGGAGTTTGTAGCGGTCTCCGGCGGCTGTTCATTCGCATGCCACGCCTGCGCATTTGCCTCATTCTAAAGCTCTCCGTTTCTATGGTACTGAGCAAGCGCTCAGCACTGGTGGACTAAAGATTCATTCTTTTAAGAAGTAGAACGAAAGAGAGACAGAGCCACTTTCAGATTTCATTCTGATATTTTCCACTTTTCCCAAAAATTGATCTGATCAGGGACACTTAATGGGTGGATTTAATTTTTCTGATGCAAAGGGGGAGGCATTGATAAGAGGCAGCAGAAAGGATTCCTTCAGTGGCTTCCAAAAGGGGAGCTTCCAACCATGAAGATTCTAGCAACCAGGGGAAAAGTTCTGGAAAGAAATTTACAATATCCAATTTTCCATGCCAATTATTTTCAGATGTTTGATATCACTTTCTGTGAGCTTCCAGATGGGTTTTAAGCACAAGCCCCTACATTCTTCACAGCCATGGTTTTCCTTTAAATACCTACAGGCTGCCTATTTCCAGGGTTTGTCTACAACCTGCCCTAGCTCTTAGTTTTGTGAGTTTTGTGAGGCCAAATTGAGGTTAGCGAGTGTGCAAGCCAGCCTATTTAAGAATTTTTAAAATTACATACAATGAGCCCTGGGACACCTACTTATGAGACCACCAGTGCAACCTATCTTGCTTTACTGTGCAACTGGGCAGCATCATTTGTGAGTCACAATCAGGGCTTGGGTTTTG
The DNA here is from genome assembly GCA_009733165.1 of Naja naja. Classification (NCBI taxonomy): domain Eukaryota; kingdom Metazoa; phylum Chordata; class Lepidosauria; order Squamata; family Elapidae; genus Naja; species Naja naja. Next base: position 4,999 of record SOZL01001851.1, on the reverse strand, counting down.
GAGATCTCTTTTCTGCTATCTCTTCAAGTGAGGAAATTGCCTGAGGGGGATGCCCCCTCCCCCATGGGATTAGCAGGGAGATATGACTGCTTGGGCTTTAGTGCCACAGAGCAAAACACACACACATACACACGCATACACACACAACCTAGGAGAAGCATGCTTGGAGGTAAGTGAAGGGGAGGTAAGTGAAGCAAGTTTGGAGGTAAGTGAAGTGTGGGTGAGGAAAGGCATTGTTTGCAGGATAAGAGATTGGGGTGGGTGGGTAGCTTGCAGGCAGAGTTTGAGGAAAAAGAAAAAAACAACACATCAGTATTGCAGTTACTAAACAGATAAATCAGTTTCAACAAAATGGAGACACAACAGATGAGAAAGGAAAACAAACTTATTGGGAGAAGGGCCCTCTTACTCACACACATGCAGGCATAGACATATTTCCCATGCTTTTCCATGCTTTAAAGTTAAAATTTAGAGGCTCTCACCTTCTTTCCACGCAGCCTTTGAGCCTTTGAGCCTTTGAGCTCAACACTCAAAACCCCTTTAAAACCGTTTTTCCAAATGGCCAAGGTCCAGGAAAACTCACCCACAGACTCAAGAGCCTTGGTGGTGCAGGCTGTTAAACACCTAGCACTTAGCTCCAGCTGCCTGCAATTAGTGCAGGCTCGAATCCCACCAGGCTCAAGGTTGACTCAGCCTTCCATCCCCCCGGGGTAGGTAAATTGAGGACCCAATATTGTTGGGGGCAATAAGCTGACTTTGTAAAAATGCCGGGGGGGGGAGCCCTAGTAATAAGCAGGCATATACAATAGAATGAAGGCTATTGCTGAGCACATTGGGTTGTGCTCCCCAAAAAATTGTAAGCCGCCCTGAGTCTCCGGAGAAGGGTGGCATATAAATGTGAATTTTTTTTAAAAATGGGTCTGCTGCTGGCAGGGGAGGCTTACCTGAGCCAGGTCCATTGTTTAGGTTAGCTTGGAGTCCCATTTGGGGTGCCAAATTGTTAGAAGAAATATCCTTCTGGGTTCAGTTCCAAGTAGGGAAAAAGACACTGGAAACATGGAAGCTGTTTGGAAAGATGGTTTAATGGTGGACAGGGTCACATGCATTTGAGCTCTTGGGTAAACAAAAAGGGAAGAGATGCTGTGAGTCCTTTGGTTTTATGCCCTATGTTGGGATTTGAATTTGAGCTTGTATTCTGATTGGTTGTCAGACTCCCATGGGGCCATGCAGGGGCAACTCTGTAGGCTGTCCTGGGTCCCAGGCTTGGCTGAGCCTTGCTGGATGATGATGTAATGAAAGGGCTTTGGACAATTCCTATTATGGTTCTACCTGGAGTACATCTTTGTTATGTAAAATAGACTGGCCCAGGTCTTAATGGCCCATTAACAAAGGTGGGTGACTGTAAATTGACATTGTCAACAGCATTTAAAGAAAATCAATACAAAATGTTTTGTAGGTGGCACCTAGCCCCAGCAAGACTGGCCAAAATCTATCCAAACACAAAAGCAGAATGTTGGAAGTGTAAATATAAAGAAGGAACATTTTTCCATATGTGGTGGCAGTGTCCAGAGGTTAAAAAATATTGGATGAGGGTACAAAGATGGTTATTAGAAATTACAGATCACAAATTAGAACTCGAACCAGAAATATTCTTATTAGGAATAATTAAGGGAAAATTGAGCAAGGTCATCTGATACATCATTATACATATCATAACTGTGGTGAGAATAGCCTTCGCACAGTGATGGAAGAAAGAAAAGATGCCATCCAAAGAAGACTTGACACAAAAAATAATGGATTGTGCGGAACTGGATAAATTCACAATGGAATTAAGAGGCAAAGATGAGTCGGACTATTATGCGGTTTGGGATAGGTGGTACAAATGGGTGGAGGATAGAAAATAAGAGCTGATGTTTATGTATAAAAGGAGATGTATGTATTAATAACAACATGAACACTGTTAATGTGAATAGAGATTTGTATTTTGGTTTTTAAAAAATAAAATAATTTAAAAAAAAAACAAAGGTGGGGGGTCTGAGTTTCTGCCTCTCTGAGTTTCTACTTCTCTTTTAGGGGAAATATTCTGCCTTTTTACTATATCCTAAAATATTTCATTTTTCTAGGAGAGGGGTGGGTTATAACTTCTGTGAGATTTAAAATATTCCAGATTTTATACTCACTAATTCGACAGACAACTCTGATGTACAAACAAAGAAAGTTTATAGAATTGCGTTTGCAAAGGCAGGCCTCCACATCTCTTCCCAAAATGGATTGAGATCATGAAATGTGCTTTTGAAGTTTCAAACAATGCTTTTATACTATTCCACACAGTATACACCACACCTATGGCCCCTCCCAGGGTCTGCCTACTTACATTTCCTGCATACGTGACAAACGTAACTACTTTTGCCTAGTTACAACATGATTTATCTTGACTTTACAGTTTGTCTGGGGCGTGTGCATACTTCCTTGAACATTTTGGTCAAGCTGACACACAATGATTAACCTTTTTCCATTTGTGGTTTTTGTTTGACCTTGCTACTGAAGCTTGCAATAAGAGTCGTTAGCTTAAAGCATTTTATAATTCTTCTTATATGATTAACACATTTTATAAAAGAGTAACTTTCTCACACTTCCAACAATATTCCGTAGCTTTATATATGTAACTGTGCAAGCTACACTGGTTTTAACTTTTGCACTTTTAAGTCTCATGGTTAACCAGTCTATTATCATATATCAGGTTGCTCTGCAGAGTGAGATGGGCGACATATAAGATTGTTAGTTGCAAAGTTGTGTCCGACCCATCGTGACCACATAGACAAGGTTCCTCCAGGCCTTCCCCCGGAGTCCATTTAAGCTCACACTGACTGTTTCAGTGACTCCATCCAGCCACCTCATTCTCTGCTGTCCCCTTCTTCTTTTGCCCTCAATCATTCCCAGCATTAGGCTCTTCTCCAGTGAGTCCTTCCTTCCCATTAGGTGGCCAAAGTATTTGAGTTTCATCTTCAGAATCTGACCTTCTAAAGAGCAGTCAGGGTTGATGTCCTCTAGTCTGACTGGTTTGATCACCTTGCAGTCCAAGGGACTCGCAGGAGTCTTTTCCAGCACCATAGTTGAAAGGCCTCAATTCTTTGGCGCTCTTGGAAAGCATACCTCACCTTTGTTAATAGCCCCAGAAAGACAAAAGACTTCTACAACACAAACGACCTTCAGCTCCAGGGTGATAGGATTAGCCCTCACTCAGATCCAAACAAGGACAAAGCCATTAAGCCATAATAGGAATTGCTTAAAGCCCCTTCATTACATCACCCAGCAAGGTTCAACCAAGCTTGGGACTCAAGACAACCTACAAAGTTACCCCTGCATGGTCCCATGGGAGTCTGACAACTAATCAGGATCAATTTCTTGCCACAGGAACAGGAAGCAAGTTCAAAGCCCAACAGAGGGTATAAATCTCTTTCCCTCTCTCACCCATGTGCTTTTTTTGCCCAAGACCTCAAAACTATGTGGTCCTGTCCTCCATTAAACCATCTTTCCATGCAGTCACCATGTTTCCAGTGTCTTTCTTCCCACTTGGAACTGAACCCTGTGACCCCTCCTTGGGGGGGGGATGGGTTTCTTAATTATTTTAACCACTGTAAATTTTAGTTTTTGTATTTTTGGGCTTGTGAAATTAGTTTACTTTCTTTTTAAGTATTTATTGTTGCTGTTTTTAGTTGTGCACCGCCCCGAGTCTTCAGAGATGGGGCGACATACAAGTCCCAAAAATAAAATAAATAATAAAATAAATAACCCTGATGGACATTTCTTCCAACAATGTACAGGTGAAACTTGAAAAACTAGAATATCATGCAAAAGTTCATTTATTTCAGTAATGCAACTTAAAAGGTGAAACTAATATATGAGATAGACTCATTACATGTAAAACAAGATAGGTCAAGCTGTGATTTGCCATAATTGTGATGATTATGGCTTACAGCTCATGAAAACCCCAAATCCACAATCTCAGAAAATTAGAATATTGTGAAAAGGTGCAATATTCTAGGCTCCAAGTGTCCCACTCTAATCAGCTAATTAAGCCATAACACTTGCAAAGCGTTCCTCAGCCTTTAAATGGTCTCTCAGTCTGGTTCAGGAGGAATCACAATCATGGGAAAGACTGCTGACCTGACAGTTGTGCAGAAAACCATCATTGACACCCTCCATAAGGAGGGAAAGCCTCAAAAGGTAATTGCAAAAGAAGTTGGATGTTCCCAAAGTGCTGTATCAAAGCACATTAATAGAAAGTTATGTGGAAGGGAAAAGTGTGGAAGAAAAAGCAGCAGGGATGACCACAGCCTGGAGAGGATTGTCAGGAAAAGGCCATTCAAAAGTGTTGGGGACTTTCACAAGGAGTGGACTGAGGCTGGAGTCTGTGCATCAAGAGCCACCACACACAGACGGATCCTGGACATGGGCTTCAAATGTCGTCAGAAGCATCTTACCTGGGCTAAAGAAAAACAGACCTGGTCTGTTGCTCAGTGGTCCAAAGTCCTCTTTTCTGATGAGAGCAACTTTTACATCTCATTTGGAAACCAAGGACCCAGAGTCTGGAGGAAGAATGAAGAGACACACACTGCAAGATACTTGACGTCCAGTGTGAAGTTTCCACAGTCTGTGTTGATTTGGGGAGCGATGTCATCTGCTGGTGTTGGTCCACTGCATTGTTGGTCCACAATGCAGCCGACTACCAGATTTTGGAGCACTTCATGCTTCCTTCTGCAGACGAGCTTTATGGGGATGCTGACTTCATTTTCCAGCAGGACTTGGCATCTGCCCACACTGCCAAAAGCACCAAAACCTGGTTCAATGACCGTGGGATTACTGTGCTTGATTGGCCAGCAAACTCGCCTGACCTGAACCCCAGAGAGAATCTATGGGGCATTGCCAAGAAAAAGATGAGAGACATGAGACCGAACAATGCAGAAGAGCTGAAGGCCACTATTGAAGCATCCTGGTC
>SOZL01001850.1:0-38276 GCA_009733165.1 Naja naja | reverse complement strand
ACAGGAATCCTTTTTGGGGAATATCTGGTTGAAAAGGGGAATTGGCTTTTCTCACTTAAAGCCTCTGAAGAGATTTTCATAACTTGAACTGAAAAAGCAGTGAAAATGTTGTGTATTATACTTAGAGTCAAATCAAGTCCAAATATTAACTTTTTATAAATCCAACATTGTTTTGATGAGCAAATTAAAGAATTATTGTTGATTAGCTGTTAGGCAATATCAAGAAACAGAATTTTAAACACAGAATATTAACAACATAGTATATAAAATGAAATTCAAGAAGAAAAAAGAATGAAAATGCCATTTCTGTATCACTTCAATAATTTACTGCAATCAGACTCATATGTGATTTCAACTGAACTGCTTCCTTCTCTCCTCTTTCTGGAGAAGGAGCAAAGGCGCATGGCCTGGGCCAGAGTCTGAATGATACTACAACTATGCTGAATGGGGTCATTTTTGATCCGGGATCCTGTTTACTTTGGGTCTCCACTGGGGCTTTCTGGGTGCATCTTCTGGGGGCTTTGACAGAACGGATTGCTTGGAAATAAAACAGCGAAAATAATGATTTATAAATTGATTTTCCACAAGAAATAGGGTTCAAAGCCCATCATCCACTGGCCTTTCTTTTCCCAGATAGCTAAAGTTCCAAATGCTGTGAATATGTTTGTGTAAGTCTGTGGTTGTTTATTCCATTCCCCTATAAAACTTGTGGTGATCAAGACTTTCCCTTCAGTGGGTCCTGACAAATCCTCAAATGTTAAATGGAAAGGAAGAAATTCTGTCCTCAATGGAATCAAATTCTATGAAATGAATGAACAGACATTGACTTGTTTCCACTTAGAGAGGCCTCCCTGAGGGAGCTGCTGCCAGAGTCCAGTTGTTGAAATTGTTGTGATATAACAACACAAATCCCATTCCTGACAAGCATAGGAGTAAAAATTCTCATGAAGTTCTCTCCATTTCTGTGTCTGAAGCAAAGACACCAATCAGGGTCCATCTGAAGTGGAGAAGGAGTTGGACAATTGCTGGGTACAGGACTCTTTTTTTTGAGAATAACTTCGTTGAAAAGCGGCATTTGACTTTTATCACTTAAAGCTTCTGAAGCGTTTTATTAACTGAACTGAAAAAGCAATGAAGAATGTTGTGTTATACTTAGGGTCAAATCAAGTCCAAAATATTAGCTTTTAACAAATCCAACATTGTTTTGATGAGCAAATTAAAGAGATTGTATTGCTGATTAGCTGTTAGGCAATGTCGAACAGAATTTTAAACACAGAACATAAACAACATAGTATATAAAAATGAAATACAAGAAATAAATAAAAATGCCATTATTTACTGCAATCAGACTCATATGTAGATTTAAACTGAACTGCTTTGTTCCAATAAAGGTCTGGATTCTATATAAACATTTGAATTCTGACTCCACAGGAAATATCTTGCTTTAGTCTCCCAATATATATGTTTTACACTCTAGCATGCAGTCCAGACTCTGATCTCTCCTCTTTCTTCTGCAATTGACATTCAACCTACAGATGTATTACATCTTCTATCTTTAGACTCCACAAATAAAAACCTGTTAATTATAAAAGACTTGGTTAAATCTTTGATATTTAACCATAGTGTTTAGCTGATGGATAAATCTTGCTCAAGTAAACACCGCCCTAAGATATTTAGGTATTTCTGGTTTCTTTTTTTCTTCTATAACAATTTTATTGAGTTATAAAATATTGTAAAATACAGAATACAAAAGTAAATAGAAAAGCAGTTGGGAGGAAAAGTGATGCAGAAGAACTGAGGGAGGATAAGAAAAGAAAAAAAAACATTGACTTCTGACTCTCTTTGTTGCAGTAAAACAAGGCATTAACATCAAATCACAACTTTTTTTGCTTTCATAATAATATGAACAAGCCATTTTTGTAAAGATCTATCACTATCTACTGGGCAAACTCACAATCAAACTTTCATTTTTTCCACTTCAAGCATGAAGTTCAGAAGTTATTTCCATGTGGAAAGAAAAGTACTTATATTCCTTTTTGTAAATCAAAAGTGATCAGTTTTGCCATTGCTGCTAACTCCATCAACTTCTGCAACCATTCTGTCCTTGCTAGGAATCAAAGTGTCCTCATGTTTGACCATACAAGTCTTGCTGTCCATTATATAATAACAAAAAGTTCCAAATTTTTTCTCCAGTTTTTTTCCATTAGACTCAAAAGGAAAAGTTCTGGTTTGATTTTTCTCTCCATTTTCAAAATTGTCTGTATCAAAATATGAATCATAATCCACATTTTTTTCTTTATCATATGTCCAATAGATGATAAAACCCCTTCTTTACTTTTACACTTCCAACATTCATTTGACATATCTCTATACATCTTGGATAACTTATGTGGTGTTAAATACCAATGATACATCATCTTATAGACATTTTCTTTTAGATTATAATTTAATGTAAATTTTAAGCCTTCATCCACATTTTTTCCCATTGTTCAAGCATCACATTATATCCAAAATTCCCTGCCCACTGAATCATACAATGTTTTACATGTTCATTTTTCAAAATTTAATTTGAATAACATTTTATAGATCTTAGCGATAATATGTTGATCGTTACCATATAATGAGATCTCCAATTCATTTTTCACAAAGTCACATCCATAGCACTTTTATCCATTTTAAATCTTTCTTTCTGTTGTTGATAAGTAAACCAATAGCAAACATAACCTTCTGATTCAAGTTCTTCCCTTGAACTTTAGTATTGGGTCACCAGCCTTGAAAGATAAAATTTTACCATACATCAACCAATCTGGCTTCACCACCATTTCTTTTCTAAAAAAGGCTTGGGGTGACACCCAAAGGGGCAGCTTCTAGAGAGCCTTGTTTTATATTTTTTCCAAACTCTTAGTGTGGCATGTCTAACAAAGTGATTATTAAAATCAACATTAACTTTACTTTTATCATTCCATAAATAGCTGTGCCATCCAAACCTTAATTCATGGCCCTCTAATTCAAGTAACCTTTGATTCTGGAGACTCACCCTATAGGCATTTCAGTTTCAATACTTGGCAATTTGGAAGGTGTGTTGGTAGCAGTTCATCCATTTCACTGTTCCAACCTTACTGAGGATGGTTACATATTTCTCTTCTTCAGTAGCCTGGATTCTTTGTGGAGAATAAACCACAGTGTTCTAATATGTGGCTAACATGTTAGATATATATATTTCATTACTGCAGTCAAGTAATTATCGAGAGAATAACAAGGGTTCAAATATGCCCCTTCCCTTCCTCCTTAGTAAGTATCGATCCTTCTTCTCAGGGCTCCATTGAGCCCAAGCCTCCCTCTCAAACAAGGGCTTGGAGAAAGGGCTTGGATCAGGGCCAACAGGCTGAGCTCCACTTTGAGGGCAGTCAATTTCCTCCATGTTTTCTCTCTACTGTATCAAATGCTGCACTAACACATAGAAAGCCAGCAAACTGTGGTTTACTCAACTGACATATTTTGTGGTTAGATATTTCAGGACAAATCTGTTGAAAATATTACTTTATTAATTGAGTTCTTACTTATTATTCAAATTTATGAAGCTTTTAACTCTTCCTAAAACCTTCTTGCTCTTCTTCAAGGAATGCACTTTTCTTCTACCCAATCTCAGGTTTACTTAAGGGGAAAATGGCATATATTTTACACACAGTATCTATTAGACAAACTTGCCTGTAATTGTTTATACATATAACTTTATTTATAAACATAGCTGGTATGTTGTAGAAACAGCTTTTGAATTCCATGGAAAAGACATGGTTGCATCAAAACACCAAAATAGAGAAACATACACACACACACCTGTGGGACTTTGTAGAGGTCTGTTAATGTTGATATCTGGATGGAGATGTCCCTTTTAGCTCCATCAAGAAGAGTCAGAAGGTTCTCCTTCCTTCCACAGCTGTAGTTGGGGACATTGGCTTCTCCAGTGGAGAGAATGTCCAGCAAGGCATCTGAAGTGCGTAAAGGGCTCAAATAGTTGTCATGGAGGTCATAGCCAAGTGTGAGATTGTGCAGGAGCTGGGAGTTCTTGTTGACCATTTGAATGGATAAAATTAATTGTAAGCCATTTGAAAACCATAAGATTCCCTATTGTAAATAAAGATTTATTATTATAATCAAAAGCAACAACAAATATTTTAAAAAAATTAAATCCTCTTTGTCTCCACAATCCTACTGAATTTTAACTAGACTCTATTGATTCAAAAGCAAGGATCACTACTGTAAATAAAATCCAGTATTTAAGGGATGAATTTAAGGAATGAACTGGGAGAAGAAGATAATCTGGAATCCTTTCAGGGTTCTTTTTAGTGCCATCTGTGCATCTGAGTCTCTTCCACAAAATAAGACAAAAGAGAGAAGCCATGGAAATGAAAATTATTCAAGAAATCAGACAAAGTGCTACAATATAGACATAAATGAAATAAGAAGAAAAGGAGAGTGTTAGAAATGCAAATGGAAGGGATGCAGTTCCTGAATTACCCTGAATCAGGCTGAATAGAAGGAGCCATGTTGAAAAGCCAAGATGTTTGCAACATTGTGTAGACAGTGGTGAATATACCAACGAGATGGTCTCCTCGCCTGTAAAAGCTCCATGGACTCTTTTCATTCTGGTGCTCCAAACTCAGCAGGCATTTCAATCCATGCTTCCCAGAGACTGGCATGGACACCAGCAGAAGCAGAAGCAGAAGGTCCATCATTCATGGGGCATCAGTCTGCTTTCTCTGTGGATGGCAGCTTCTGGAGAATTAGCATAAAACCTCAAAGGTCTGGATGGTCATAATTACAGGGAGAAATAATTTCTCCTCTTGGGATCCTAAAGTTCCTCTGTGCAGAGGAGAGACTGGAAAATAGCATCCAAGTGAAGAATCACAGATCCACTCCCGAGGGCACTTTTGTTGTGGTTGTGTGTCTTTCCTGTCAGGACATGTCCAGAAAGTGATGCGGGATGAAGGGATTTCAGAAACCAGGGAGTTGACTTGTGCTCTCCTTCAGCATGGCCTCTTGTCTCCAGGTACAGCTGGGGAAGGTCACCCAGAGTGATGGAGTTTGGCAACACTCTAGGTTGCTGATCCTTAACGGTGGGGCTGCCTTCGAATGCCAAGGAAGCCAAGGCCTAGTGAACCCTGCCTAATGTTAAGGGCAGGGCTGTCCTTTTACATCAGAACTCCTTATATGCATCCTAAGTTGGGGCTGATTTTGAAGTTCCTTGTGTCTGATGTGGAATTACATGATGAATGAAGGCCTTCATTTCCCATCTTTTCTAACAATATCGATTTTGGATGAGAGGCAGGAAAGTGACAGCCTGTGGACTATATTGTTGGGTAAACAGGGAGAAAGTTATAGAATTGCTACATTTTTCCTTTTCCTTTACTCTTTTTGTGTGGTCTTTCTGTGGTCATATAAGACTTTTAATAAAGTGTGGTCTGTGCAGTCTGTAGCTGACATGGTGAAACTGCCCACAACGTGGTGGATGGTGTGATCTTGCCCCACCTTAACCTTAGCCCAGAAAATGATGCTAGGGTACCTGGTGGTCCTTCCTATGGTTGTGAGGATGCACATGGTTTGATGGGGCCCCTGTGGAGGGGAGGACCTCTGAATGATTCCTCTGAATGATTTTCACAGAGTTCTCTTTAGTGAGAATTATTGAGATGGAACAGAAGGGAACAGCCATTGGACTATTTCCTATTTCAAACACAGACATACAATATCCTTCTGCATGCTATCTTAAATGTAAAGAATATCTCCTTTCAAATAAAAGGAAGTTTCAGAAGTCTTTCAATGTCATGCTATTATCTCTCATGTTTTTACATTTATTCTGGCTGTGAGATGCTCTTTTGTGTTCAGGTCTGGCCTCAGAAGGATAATGTGGCACTTGGGAATGAAGATGCAGCCCAACAGTCAAGCAGTGGAGGCCGGGATGGAGAAGACCTGCACAGCCACCATGTATTTCCCTTTGGTGCTCAGGTAGATGGGCACAAAGTCACCCAGACACTGCAGAAGACCAGCATGCTGAAGGTGATCAGCTTGGCTTCATTGAAGGCCCCAGGCAGATTCCTGGCCAGGAAAGCCACCGTGAAGCAGATGGCAGCCAGGAAGCCCATGTAGCTGAGGGTGACATAGAACATGACAACGGCCCCTTCGTTGCATTGCAGGATTCTCTCCAGGCTGGGAGTGGAGGTCAGAGTCAGGGAAGGGGAGAAGCTCCCAGCCAGATGGAGCAGATGAGAACTTGGACAGCAGAAGAAGAAAGGATGATGGAGTTGGCCAAGCTCTTCCCCAACCATCTCTTCACTTGGTTTCCTGGTTTTGTGGCCAGGAAAGCCAGCACCACCGTGATGGTTTTGGCCAAGAGAGAAGAAATGGCAACTGAGAAGATGATGCTGAAGACCGTCTGTCGAACAAGGCAGGTGGCTTTCCTTGGTTGACCAATGAAGAGGAAAGAAGACAAGAAGCAAAGCAGGAGGGAGACCAGGAGGATGTAGGAGAGGCCCGGTTGTTGGCTTTGACAAGGGGAGTTTCTCTGTATTTAATGAAGATGATTAAAACAAGGCCTGTGGTTAGGAAGAAGAGAAGGGCAAAAGAGACCAGGATGATGCCCAGATGTTCTTCATAAGACAGGAAGGTTATAGCTTTGGGGATCCATTGGACTCTTTTTATTTGGGTATTTATCATCTGGACACTTGGTGCATTTTTCTGTATCTGAGAAAACAAAAAATCAATATTTATTTAATATTCTGTCCTTTTCCATCTCAAGAAACACTTTCTGGGAACAACAGCTGATTCCAGGAGTATTTTCCAAATAGGAACCTCCATTATTAGAGTAAAATAAGGAACCAGATAATCTACATGGCACTTCTTAATACAGGTAGTCGTTAGAATACTCCATTTAGTGAATGTTCAAAATTACAACCACACTGAAAAATGTGACTTGTGACCATTTTTCACAGTTACAACCTTTGCAGCATCCCCATGTTCAGTTGATCAAAATTCAAATGCTTGGTGACTCATATTTATGACCATTGCTGTGTGATCCTCTTTTTGCGACCTTCTCACAAGCAAAATCAGTGGGGAAGCCAGGTTCTTTTAACCACAGGGTTACTAACTTATCAACTGCAGTGGTTCACTTAACAACTGTGGCAAGAAAAGTCATAAAATGGGTCAAAACTCACTTAACAAATGTCTCACTGAACAACAGAAATTTTGGCCTCAATTGTGGTAAGTTGAGAACTACCTGTACGATGGAATCTGAGGATGCCTATCTTGTGATATCTAGTTGGCAGCCATAATATTTGTGCAATGAGTGACTGTCATGACTGTCTACACCACCTCATTATAGACTAGCAACACCTTCTAAGGGGAGATCAGTGGTGGTATTCAACCGTTCGCCCGGTTCTGGAGAGCTGGTAGCAGCCAGTTCTCTTCGCCCTCAGTGTTGGGCCCACCCGCCAGGCTCCCATACTCACTTTATTTGCTGAATTTGAAGCGCAGCTTCTTTTCACGGCACAGAATAGTGCCACACGGCAGCTGCTGCAGAGACTGGGATCATGCAGGCTTGCAGGAGGTGAGTTAGAACACCTCGGTGCCTGCACAAAGTGTGAGTTTGGCACACGCACACACACAAAGCGCGCCCAACAAGCCATGCCCACTGAACCAGTGGCAACAATATTTGAATCCCACCACTGGGGGAGATGCATGTACAACAACACATTGCAATAATCATTGCAATAATTCAGGCAGGGCACCTAAAACAATTCCTCAAGTTTCAAAGAACTCAGATATTCCTAGAGAGGTAAATGGGGCAGGAAACATCCAAATTAAAATGCATATTTTCTCTGACAGTAGTAAAGCATGACCAGCCTTGGTTACCCCCCTAGCTCTTCCCTTCCAAGGGTGACTGAGGCCTGGGTGACTGTGAGAAACGCCTCTGGATCCACGAATTGACTGCTTTCATCTCATTGGAAGGGGGAAAGGGCTTTGATGTGGTTCTGTTGGAATTTCTGAAGTGGCATCTAAGAAGTTACGGTTTCCACACTTCCATACTTCTCTGCGTTAAACTGAAATCTCTACAAAGAGGTTTTTCTTATGTGAAATTAAATATGTCTAAATGTAGATATCATTTCAGGAGACCAAGCCTGTAATGTAAAAGTTACACTGAATCTGAGGTAGCATTCAGGATAGTAGAATGAATGTTGTAAAATTTGTATATAATTTGTATGTGTATATCTCTGTCTCTATCTATCTATCTATCTATCTATCTATCTATCTATCTATCATCTTTTAATAAATGCTTTCTTGGGACAACAAATGATACCTGGAACATTTTCCAAAATGCATAGCTTAATAATTTCACAGAATAATTTTAGAATATTGTTTTCTAAAACCTACATAGCTAAATCTATGAAAATGGAAGGTGTCCTAATAATTTGGAAATTTTGAATAAACAAGAAAAAACTGAGCTTGAATCTTTTTTCAAACTTGCAGTTTTATGAAAATGTTCTGGATGGATCAGAGGTGGTATTCAGTGGTTCTGACCAGTTCTGGAGAACTAGTAGCAGACATTTTGAATGGTTTGGACAACCAGCCAATCCCGCCTCTGACTGGCTCCTCCCATCTATTCTCCACCTCCCAGTCCCAGCTGATTGGCTGGGTCTCCTTTGGTTGCCCTGCACAGGAGAATGAGCTGGAAAGCAGGTTAGTGGGGTGAGGAGAAATGGAGATTTTACAGGATCCTTCCCCTGCCACACCCACCAAGCCATGCCCACAGAAGCAATAGTAAAAATTTTGAAACCCACCACTGGGATGGATCCATTTCCACAAGTCCTTTCATTTTCTTCAATGTGACCCACCTTCCTGAGTGGAGAAGGTCCCCTCCGGACAAGGAACACAGTCATAGCAGCAAACTGGCTCTCCTTCTTGAGCCCTCTTGATAAATCCAGGATGACAACTTTCCACACATCTGGACTGAGGCAGGGACTGAGCAGAGAAACAAAGAATGGCAAAGAAAATGTGTTAGGACTCTCCATCCATGGAAATGGGGATATAAATAGACATTAGTCTCTATGCCTCACTGAGGTAAATATGAAATCTCTGATTATTCTAAACAGATGTACAAGGTATACAAACTGGAAGATTATTTAGTTATTGCCTTTTCTTTTGCAAGAAAGTTGTTTTCTGCTTAATAAAGTCTGGAGGAATGGAATTGAGAAAAGGTTTAACTTGTTTATCTGCCATACTGGAGAATTGAGACCAAAACTGATTGTCTAGAACTGGAGTGGGAAGAGATGGAGGTGAGCTCATGAGAACGTGTCCCCCAAACTGGGCAAGTCAGGGATCTTTTGCTGCAGCCAATGGGATGCGAGGCTGAGCCCTGTGTCAGAAAAGGATATTTCTAAAGCCCAGCTAGTTATCCTAGAAAAGGACCTTCCTGTTGAAGAACTACAATCAGAGGGCACCAAGAGGCATGGATAGACAGACCCACAATTTTCTCCTACCTTGTTGAGAAACTTTAGTTTTGAAAGAGTATCTTGGAGGGTGAACAGCCTCTGTTTTTGAAAGTTGCCAGAACCTCTTTTCTGGGGTCCTCCTCGGGAGAACCAAGAAGCCCCAGAAGCCCAGATCTGCTGCTAGATCTCCATTTTGGTCCACATAGAGTTTCAAGTTGGAAATATTGCAAAACTCATTCTTCTCCAGGAAAGGATGGAACTCGAATGGGAACATCCAGGAATTTTAAAAGGAGAAAACATGGTTTCTTATCCCACATGGCCTATTCACATTTGAATCTTCTACTTTTGTCTAACTTGCAAATATACATAATTCGGAAAACAGGTGTCACCACATTCTTCACAAGTGAATGAAAAAGTTTCAGAAAAAATTGTTAAACATAGATACATACATACATAGACACATACATAGATACATACATCCATACCATATATAATATACATGATAGAATCAATCAATCATAGGGAACATTCTAGAACAGGTGACAAATAAATTGAAGAACAGAAAAAAAAGAGATTTATAAACTCCTTGAAAACAGCAGATTGATTACCAGAAAGCATGTTTTCAAGAAGAACATGGGCTAATCTTACCCCTATGCAGGAGTAGGCTGCTACAGGTTAGCCCGGGTTCACCCAGGTGAGCTAAGGTTCTGCACAGTTCAGCGAACCTGAAAATCCCACCCCTGGCTGGCACCTCCCTCCCACCCCACCCCTCCCCTCTCAGGAGTCTTCAGTGGCCAGTTTTGGGTGCCAGCTAAGTGCAGAGCATGCATGGAGGCTCAGGGTGAGTGAAAAACAGGCCTCCCAGAAGTTCTGAAAGGCCGGAGAGGAACTCCAGAGCCCGGGGAAGGCCGTTTTCACCCTCCCAGAGGCTCATGGAAAGCATTATGAATGTAAATGTTGTGGCTTGTAAGCCACCAGCCCCTCCAGCAGCCAAACCAGATGAGGCGGCAATATGTGAGTCAGGGCCAGCATCCAGGTAATCTGAGAGCTCTGAGGAGGAAGAGGGAATGGAGCTGTCAGAGGTAGAGACAGAGGGGAGCCTGGGCCATCCTTCAGCCCTCAGATGGAGAGTCAAGAGCCCCAGGTCTGGAGGTGGCTGATGAGGAAGAGGAGGAACTGCTGGGTCCAGTGCCAGACCTGCGGATGTGCAGAAGGCAGAGGAGAGGAGAGCAGTGGAAATCTATGGGCCGGTCCTTGGGACAGAAGAGCCACCACTGCTAGCTAAACCCCATCCTAGCTCTGGGGTAAAGGTGGGGATCGGAGATGAAAAGGTGTGGTAGACCACAATTCATCTCCCTGCCAGACAGACTTGTTAGCCTGCTGTGTGTGTGTGCGTGAGAGAGAATTTTTACCAGGGCTGCTGGTGCTCCTAATAAAGGGAACATTTATTTAACTACAGAGAGTTTGTCATGTTTGGGAGCTGGGTCAGAACACTAAAATTCTAGAGGGATAATCACAAACCCATAAAGACAGGAATTTATTTTAAAATGCACACATCCTTTTTTTAACATTAGCAGTGTTTGATATCAAAATAGATTTGTCATGATGCCAACTCTTTGGAATATTGTGCTGCAATTGATTAAATTGGTCAAAACTCTTGCCCCTTTGTACCACAAACAGGTTCAGGTGGTTCCCCTCAACCTCCTTGAAATGCTTTTTAGAAACTAACTAAGTTTGATGAATCCTTGTCAGGACCCCATACCTGCCAGGGCTGCAGCCTTGGAGCCCCCAACCTCTCTTCGCCCTCCTTCCTTCTCCTCCTCCATCTGGAGGAATAGGCAGCGTTCAAGGCCTGGGCCAGAGTCTTCATGATACTGTACAAATGGTAAAAATTTCTGAATAGTCTTCGGTTCCTTTTCTCCTGGGTCTCCAGAGGGGCTTTCTGGGTGCATCTTCTGCGGCCTTTGACAGAAAAGACGTGCTTTGAAATTGAACAGCAAAAGTAGTGATCTTGAAACTGGGGTTCCACAAAAAAATGAGGTTCAAACCCATCTGCTTTTGACCTTTTTTTGGTCAAACTATCAAACAGCCAAATACTGTGGATGTATCTTAGTAGTCTATTCCTTGTAATTATGAAAGCACCCATAAGTGTGAGGATCCAGACTTTTCCTTCAATGGGTCCTGGCAAAACTTCAAATGCTAAATGGAAAGGAAGGATTCTGTCCCAGATGGAAACTAATTCTATGAAGTGGACAAAGACATTGACTTGTCTCCACTTAGAGAGGGCCTCCCTGAGGGGGGCTGTGTGTCCACTCATTGAGAACCGTTGTAATATAACCACACAAATTCCACTCCTGACAAGCAGAGGAGTGAAAGTTCTCATGAAGTTCTCTCCCTTCTCTGTGTCTGAAGCAAAGAGACCAATCAGAGTCCATCTGAAATGGAGGAGCAGTTGCACAGTTCTTGGGTACTGGATCCCTTCTTTGGGGGCCATTGGGTAGAAAAAGGGGAATCGACTTTTATCACTCAGAGCCTCTGAAGCGATGTCAATCCTAATCTGAAATAGCAATTAAGAATGCTGTGTTATATTGTGTGTCAGATCAAGTCCAACATGGACTTCTGGATGGGAAGGAACAGGCTCCAACTCAACCCAGCCAAGACTGAGCGGCTATGCATACCAGCATCTCGTATAATCTAGGACGTTCCATCATTGGCCATGGGGGGAGAGGTGTTGCCCCCCTGTGGATAGGGCCCACAATTTGGGTGTCCTCCTAGATTCACAGCTCAGTTTGGAGGAGCAGGTGGGAGCTGTGACCAGGGGGGCATTTGCCCAGATTGTCTGGTGTGCCAATTGCGCCCCTACCTGGACCGAGATGCCCTATGGATGGTCACTCATGCACTCGTAGCTTCCCGAATCGACTACTGTAATGCTCTTTACATGGGACTGCCCTTGCAGACCACCTGGAGGATTCAACTGGTGCAGAATGCAGCCGCACGGGTTGTGATGGGAGTATCCTGATACTCCCATGTTACACCCCTCCTGCGTGACCTTCATTGGCTGCCGGTTGCCCTCTAGGTGAGCTTCAAGGTGTTAGTGATAACATACAAAGTCCTATATGGCTTGGGTCCGGGATACTTGCAGGAGCATGTCCTGCCAGCGTCGACTTCTAATCGCCGTGTGCACTCCCACAGGCAGGGTATCCTTGGGGTGCCCTTGGCCAGACAATGTTGGCTGGCAGTACCCAGGGGTAGAGCCTTCTCTGTGGGAGCACCTACCCTGTGGAATCGACTCCCCTTGGAGCTCGGTTGGCTCCCGACCTCCGTTCCTTCTGACCTAAAGACCTGGTTGTTTCAACAGTCCGGCCTGGACTGAAGAGTAAGGGGTGGGGTTTTATTCTTATTTTAATTTTTATTGGGTTTTAATCTTTATTGGGTTTAGTTCACTTGTTTAATGTATTTTTAATTAATTGTATTGCTATTTTTATTGTCAGCTGCCCTGAGTCCCTAGGGAAAGAGGGGCATATAAGTCCAATAAAACTAAACTAAACTAAACTAAAATGTTTGTTTTTAATGAATTCAAGTTGGTACTCATGAACATATTAGAATTACTTAGTGTTGATTTGCCATTAAGTCATATCAAGATGCCTACAGAATACAAAAATTTAATAAGTCCATGTTTAAAAAGAAAATGCAAGAAAAATTAAGTAAAAAGAATAAGAATGAAAAATGTAAATCATTTCTATATCACCTTTACAATTTCCCAAATCAGACCCTTATATCCAGCTCTCAAACAAACTGTTTTTCTCAAATAAGGGGCCACAACTTTTTTGAATTCTGACTGCACAGGAAATAAGTTATTTCAATACATGGATTCCAAATGGCCATTCATCTAATGTACAGTCCAAGATACTGATAGCTTTCTTTCTTAGACAATTTACATTGTAATAGATGTGGGACATATTTCTCTGGATCTTCAAAACTAAAAATACATTCATTACAAGGGATTTGGTTAAATTTTCAGTATTTAACAATTACTCATCCATTTCAATGCCAAATTTACTGAGAATGGCTGTAACCTGCTCTGTTTGATATCCCAATTGTATCCTGCCTTAATTATTTTTTAGCTCATCCAGTTGTACAAGAAATAGGGATGCTAGAGATAATTTAACAGTTGTACAATCCAAGAGGTCTTTAATTGAAATGTTGTTGATTCTAATACAGAGAATTTTGGGAGTCTGTCAGATTCCATAGCTTTAAAGTTATAGCAATAGTTATATACCCTGTGTCAGCATTCCAGGGAACAAGCCTGAAAGCCGGTGGGTGAGTTTCATCCACCCTCCAGGAGGTTCTGTGTTCTAATCCTCCCACAGGCTCCATGCATTCCTGGGGGGACTGTGGACCAATCCCCAGGAGGCTCTGAGTTCCAGTCCCACCAAGGTACTTATTGATTGGGAGTGTAAAACTTGGGGGGGTCAAATTAATTTTTTTAAGTTTTATTATTTTCCAAAAACAAACAAGACAAACATAACATAAAAAACATAAACCAACAACAATTTCAAGTGTGTCGGTCGGTCACAAATCTCGGTGCCATCCCCTTCCCATCAATACTCTCTATTACAGAAGAAAAAAGGAAAATATACAAAGCAAACAAGAGGTAATAAAAAAATACAACCACCTATTATCTATTTGGAGAAATCTCGAAAACTTATACATTTTAATTCATACATTACCTAAGTTATCTCCTCTATTATCCAATATCATTATTATTAACTCTCTATAATATTATAATCTCTATGTTACATTCTCATTCAACAATTTTATTTGTCTCCATCATATCCACATATTACCAAGTTTTTTTATCTAGCCATTGATAAAACATGCTCCATATCTTATAAAACTGTTTTTCTTCTTGATCTCTAATTTCAAATGTTAATCTGCTCATTTCGGCACAATCCAAGATTTTCTTAATCACTTCCTCCTGCGCAGGTATCTTGTCATTTCTCCAATTTTTAGCAAATACAATTCTAGCAGCTGTTAATACATTAACAATCAACTATTTCAACTCTTTGCTGAATGGCAAAATTCCCAATAAAAATATCTCAGGTTTCAAGTCTATATGTTGTTGTGTCATTTTTTCAACCACGTGTGGATTTTAGTCCAATATCTTTTTGCATCAGCGCAAGTCCACCACATATGGTAATAGGAGCCGGGTATCTGATGACATTTCCAACACTTGTCCGATTTATCCTTAAACATTCTTGCAATCCTTCTCGGGGATAGGTGCCACCTGTAAAACATCTTATACAAATTTTCCTTATAAGCAGTTGACATTGTCATTTTATAATTCTGATCCCATAGTGTTTGCCATCTCTCTAAATCTATCCCATAACCAAAATTTTTCCCCCAGGCAATCATCATTTCCTTAACCTGTTCCTCCTCCATTCTAACTTCTAATAAGTATCCATAAAGTTTTTTAATTACTTTTTCATTCGTACCCATCAAAATTTTATCCAATTCAATTTGCTTGTTATAAATACCTTCAGCCTTAAAATCCTCATCATATCTAGATTTCTGGTCTGTCTTTTTTTTCAGTTATGTTTTTGGTGGGTTGAGCTATAGTTTCTTTTTGCATGAAGACGGATGCAAAGAATGAGTTAAGCAGTTCTGCTTAGTCTCTGTTGCCTGTTACTTCCTTGCCATCTTCTCTCTTTAGTGGACCGACTGTTTCCTTGACTTTTTTCTTGTTATTTATATGTTGGAAGAAACTTTTTTTTAATTATCTTTGACTTTTGTTGCAAGTCTTTGTTCGTTCTGAGCCTTTGCTATCCTGACTTCATCTTTGCACATTCTGGCTATCTGCTGATATTTACTTGAAAGAAAATATTATTTCCATTCAGATAGCATGCAAAAGAATATCATATGTCTGTGTTTGAAATGGGAAATAGTCCAATGACTGTGCCCTTCTGTTCCATCTCAATAAATCTCACTAAAGAGAACTCTGTGAAAATCATTCAGAGGAATCATTCAGAGGTCCCCCCCCTCCCACAGGGGCCCCATCCCACCATGTACATCCTCACAACCATAGGAAGGACCACCAGATACCCTGAAACCATTTTCTGGGCTATGGTTAGGGTGGGGGAAGATCACACCATCCACCACATTGTGGGCAGTTTTACCATCTCAGCTACAGACTTGACAGCCCACAATTTATTAACAAGCCTTACATGACCACGGAAAGACCACACAAAAAGAGTAAAGGAAAATGGGGAAAATGTACCAATTCTATAACTTTCTCCCTATTTACCCAACGGTATTGTCCAAAGGTTGTCACTTTTCTGCCTCTCACCCAAAAATCGATATTGTTAGAAAAGATGGGAAATGAAGGCCTTGATTCATCATGAAATTCCACTTCAGACACGCGGAACTTCAAAATCAGCCCCAACTTAGGATCCATATATGGAGTTCTGATGTGAAAGGACAGCCCTGCCCTCAACACTAGGCTGGGTTCACTAGGCCTTGGCTTCCTTGGCATTCGAAGACAGGCAGCCCCACCGTTAAGGGACAGCAACCTAGAGTGTTGCCAAACTCCATCGCTCTGGGTGACCTTCCCCAGCCGTATCTGGAGACAAGAGGCCATGCTGAAGGACAGCAGAAGTCAACTCCCTGGTTTTTGAACTCCCTTCGATCAGCATCACTTTCTCGACATGTCCTGACAGGAAAGACGCACAACCACAACAAAAGTGCCCTCAGGAGTGGATCTGTGATTTTTCACGTGGAGGCTTTTTTCCAGTCTCTCCTCTGCACAGAGGAAGTTTAGGATCCCAAGAGGAGAAATTATTTCTCCCTGTAATTATGACCATCCAGACCTTTGAAATCATATGCTACTTCTCCAGTGGCTGCCTGCACAGAGAAAGCAGACTGAAGCCCCATGAATGATGGACCTCCTGCTTCTGCTTGTGCTTCTGCTGGTGTCCATGCCAGTCTCTGGGAAGCGTGGACTGAAATGCCCGCTGAGTTTGGAGCACCAGGATGAAAACAGTCCATGGAGCTTTTACAGGCCAGGAGACCATCTCGTTGGTATATTCACCAGTTTATCTACAATGTTGCAAACATCTTGGCTTTTCAACATGGCTCCTTCTATTCAGCCTGATTCAGGGTAATTCAGGAACTGCATTCCTTCCATTTGTATTTCTAACACTCTCCTTTTCTTCTTATTTCATTTATGTCTATATTGTAGCACTTTGTCTGATTTCTTGAATAATTTTCATTTCCATGGCTTCTCTCTTTTGTCTTATTTTGTGGAAGAGACTCAGATTGACAGATGGCACTAAAAAAACCCTGAAAGAATTCCAGGTTATTTTCTTCTCCCAGTTCATTCCTTTAATTCATTCCTTAAATACTGAATTTTATTTACAGTAGTGATCCTTGCTTTTGAATCAATAGAGTCTAGTTAAAATTCAGTAGGATTGTGGAGACAAAGAGGATTTAATTTTTTAAAAAATATATGTTGTTGCTTTTGATTATAATAAACCTTTTCTACAATAGGAAATCTTATGGTTTTTTACAAGCCTTACAATTAATTGTAGCCATTCAAATGGTCAACAAGAACTCCCAGCTCCTGCACAATCTCACACTTGGCTATGACATCCAAGACAACTATATGAGCCCTTTACGTACTTCAGATGCCTTGCTGGACATTCTCTCCACTGGAGAAGCCAATGTCCCCAACTGCAGCTGTGGAAGGAAGGAGAACCTTCTGGCTCTTCTTGATAGAGCTACAAGGGACATCTCCATCCAGATATCAACATTAGCAGACCTCTACAAAGTCCCACAGGTGTGTGTTTCTCTATTTTGGTGTTTCTTTTTTATAAAAGGTTTTATTTTTCCAAAAGAACAAACATAACAAACAAACATACAACACATACATCCATATCAATTTCAAGTATGTCGGTCAGTCAAAAATCACAGTGCCTTCCCCTCATTATTCATACTCAGTATTACAAAAAGGAAAAACTATAATCATTATTATTAATCCTCTATCATATTATAATCTCTATATTGTTTCAACAGTTCTATCTATCCTTATATTCCCAAAAATATATTACCAAACTTTTTTATCTAACCATTGATAGAACATATTCCATATCTTATAAAACTGCTTTTCTTCTTGGTCCCTAATTTCAAATGTTAATCTACTCATTTCGGCACAGTCCAAAATATTCTTAATCACTTCCTCCTGCATAGGTGTCTTATCATTTCTCCAGTTTTTAGCAAATACAATTCTGGCAGCTGTCAATACATTAACAATCAAATATTTCAGTTCTTTGTTGAGTGTCTCTGGTACAATTCCCCACAGGAATATCTCAGGTTTCAAGTCTATATGTTGTTGTGTCATTTTTTCCAACCACATGTGGATTTTAGTCCAGTATCTTTTAGCATCAGCGCAAGTCCACCACATGTGGTAATAGGAGCCGGGTATCTGATGACATTTCCAACACTTATCCGATTTGTCCTTGAACATTCTTGCAATCCTTCTCGGGGATAGGTGCCACCTGTAAAACATCTTATACAAATTTTCTTTATATGCAGTTGACATTGTCATTTTATAATTCTGATCCCACAGTGTTTGCCATCTCTCTAGATCTATCCCATAACCAAAATTTTCCCCCAAGCAATCATTGTTTCCTTAACCTGCTCCTCTTCCATTCTAACTTCTAATAAGTATCCATAAAGTTTTTTAATCACTTTTTCGTTCATGCCCATCAAGATTTTATCTAATTCAGTTGGCTTTTTATAAATCAGTCCTAACATCCTCATCATATCTAGATTGTATTTGCAAATATGAAAACCAATTCATTTTTATTCCTTGTTCTTGTAGTGTTTGCATCGATTTGAGTTCACCCTTTTCATTTAAAATCTCTCCATATCTAACTGTTTGTTCCTTCTTGTATATTATTGAATATGAAAAAGCTTCAATGGTAGATACCCATAATGGAATTTGTATATAATGTTGTTTTCTAGTTTTTTCCCAATTTAAAAATAAAGCTACTCGAACATAGTGTCTTCTAAAATATCCTTGTTTTTTAGTTCCCTTATACCATAAGAAAGCATGCCATCCTAGTAATAAATCATGACCCTCTAAAGTTAACAATCTATTATTTCTCAATGTTATCCATTCTTTCACCCACATCAATCTTGCAGCTTGATAATACAATTCCCAGTTTGGTAGTGCGAATCCCCCTCTTGGCCTTGCATCTTGTAATAGCTTAAATTTGATTCTTGGCTTTTTGCCCTGCCATATAAATTTTGATGTGATTTTATTTAGATCTTCAAAGTACCCTTTCCCAAGTCTAATTGGGATTGTCTGAAATAAATATAGAATTCTAGGTAATACATTCATCTTAACTATTCTGCCAGTAAGGGATAATTGTATATTTTCCCATCTTTCAAGATCTGTCGCTATCTGCTGTTTAAGTTTTATATAATTATCTTCTTTCAAAGTACTGCATCTTGGCGTTATATATATTCCCAAATATTTAACTTTATTTGCAATCTGAATCTCTAATAAAACTTCTAAATCTTTCTTGCGTTTTGCTAACATATTCTTTGTTAGGATCTTTGTTTTTTTATTAATTTTTAAACCTGCCACCATTCCATATTCTTCTATTTGTTCTATCAACTTAGGTGCTGATTTAAATGGATCCTCTAGTATGAATACCAAATCGTCTGCAAACGCCTGTAGTTTATATTCTTCTTTTTCAATTTTCATTCCTTTTATTTCTTCATCTTCTCTGATAGCTCTATTCAGTACTTCTAGTGTTAAAACAAACAGCAGGGGCAACAGAGGGCAACCTTGTCTAGTTCCTTTTCTTATCCCTATAGATTCTGTCAACTCTCCGTTTACCAATATCTTCGCTGTTTGATTATTATATATTGTCTCAATAGCCTATATAAATTTTTTTCCAAAGCCCATTTGCATCATTTGCAATATCATAAACCGCCAGTTCACATTGTCAAATGCTTTTTGAGCATCTAAAAACATCAGTGCCATCTGTTTTTCAGGGTGTGCTTCATAATACTCCAAAGTATCTAAAATTTTTCTCACATTTTGCTTGATTTGTCGCTTTGGCAAAAATCCATTTTGATCCATGTGAATAAATTCATTTAAGTATCTTTTCATTCTTTCTGCCAAAATGGAAGCGAAGATTTTATAATCTGAATTCAACAATGAGATAGGTCTATAATTTTTTTTATTTTATAGTTTATTTTTATTGTATAATCACACACAGACAAACATAAACTTAAACAACATATAACCACACACAAAGCATACATTAAATTTGAACAGGTATTGCTAAGCTCATCTCACTTATTGTCCAATGTAGATCAAGTCCGGTTTAAGATAGGCTATTGGATCTTTCTCCTGTCCAGCCATCCATAAAAATTGTTCCATATTTTATAATAGTCCGTTTCTTCCTTGTTTTTTATTTCCATAGTCAATTTGTCCATCTCTGCGCACGTAATGATTTTTCTTAGTATTTCTGCTTCAGTTGGAGTTTCAGTATTTTTCCAGTTTTGAGCAAAAGCCATCCTTGCTGCGGTAATAATGTGAATCATTAAATAAAAAATATCTTTCGGATATGTCCTTTTTGTAATTCCAAGTAGAAAGAATTCTGGAGTGAAGTGTATCTCCTCATTGCACATTTCCTGTAACCATTTATGTACTTGATTCCAAAATTCCTGGGCCTTTCTGCAACGCCACCACATATGATAATAGGTGCCTTTTTCCTTGTTGCATTTCCAACAAGTAGGTGAGAGTTTATTATTAATTTTAGCTAATCTTATTGGTGTCATATGCCACCTATAGAATAATTTGTAAAGATTTTCCTTATATGGAGTTGCTAGGGTTATTTTTTTATTTCTAATCCAAATATTCTGCCAATCATCCAAATTTATGTTATAGCCAAAGTCTCTCATCCATAGTACCATTGTTTCTTTTACAATTTCTTCCTCTAATTTAGCCTCTAATAGTACATGGTAGATTTTTTTTTGATCATCTTTTTATCCTGTCCTAACAAAATTTCATCCAGTTCAGTCCTTGTTGTACTAATACCCAATTCAAAGATACTCCAAAGTATCTAAAATTATTCTCACATTTTGCTTGATTTGTCGTTTTGGCAAAAATCCATTTTGATCTGAGTGGATAAATTCATTTAAATATCTTTTCATTCTTTCTGCCAAAATTGAAGCAAAGATTTTATAATCTGAATTCAACAATGAGATAGGTCTATAATTTTTAACTTGTTGTAGGTCCATTTCTTCTTTAGGTATAAGGGTAATATAAGCTTCCAACCATGTCTCAGGTATTCTCTTTTTTAGTAGCACTTCATTCATCACTTCTAGAAGAGGAGCGCTTAACACTTCCTGGAAGGTCTTGTAAAATTCCGCCGGTAGACCATCTGGACCTGGTGCTTTTCCTGTATTTTGTTTCTTCAAGGCTTATGTCAATTCCATCATGGTTATGTTCCCTTCTAACATTGTTTCAATGTCTTTAGGTATCTGTGGTAGTCTTGTCTTTTGTAGATACTGTTCAATTTTTTCTTCTAGAATATCTTCTTGAGAGTACAGTTTTTCATAGTAGTCTCGAATAATTTTTTTCTTTTCGTCATTCCCATGCTGTATATTCCCTTTTCCATCTATTAATTGGCTAATTTTCTTTGTTTCTCTTTCCTTTCTAATTTTATACGCTAACCATCTTCCTGGCTTATTAGCATTTTCCAAATAATTTTGTTTAGCACCTTTAATCTTTTGAGCGACTTCTTCCTTGTCCATTAAAGCCATTTTATGTTTAATCACATCCGTTTTCCTTTTAATATCTTTCCCTTGCGGTGATTGTTGTAGTTCTTTTTCCAATTTCATGAAATCATCTTCCAATATTTTGAGTGTCTTCTTCCGTTTAATATTTCTTTTCCTTATATAGTCAATTATCAAACCTCTTGTATAAGCCTTCATCGCATCCCAGCGAGTTTGTAGTGATGTATCTTCTTTTCTGTTTTCCTTGAAAAAAAAGATAAGTTCTGTCTCAATTCTCTTTTTAAATTCTTCTTCTTTCAAAATCATATTATTTAATGTCCATCTAGATCTTCTTCTCTGTCCTTTCCAGGCAACTATCAATGGATTGTGATCCGCCCAGGTCCCACTATCGATTTGAATTTTCTGTATATTGGAGAGCATATCTGCAGATGCCCATACCATATCTATTCTTGACCATGATTCATGTCTATTTGAATAAAAAGTAAATTCTTTACTTCCAATATTTCTCTCTCTCCATATATCTTTAATATTCATTTCTTCTATCATTTGAAAGAAGGACTTGGGTAGCTTTTTTCTAATTTTCTTTTTGGTTCTTTCAGATTTGTAGTCAAGCTGGTCATTAATTATCCCATTAAAATCTCCCATCAGAAAGATATTTGCATAGTCTAATTCAATCACTTTTTGATATAATTTCTTATAGAATTCTTCTTGATTCTCACTTGGTGCATATATTGCTATCAAGAGCATTTTAGTGTTGTTGTCTATTATCTCCACCATTAAAATCCTCCCATCTTCATCTGTATAGATCAATTCTGCAGTAATTGTATCTTTAATATATAAAGCCACTCCTCTTTTTTTTACATTGCGCCAGTGATGTAAATAGCTTTCCTAACTTTCTTTGCCTTAATACATATTCATTTTGCTTTTTAATATGGACCTCTTGCAGACAAATTATATCAAATTTATTTTCTCTAATTTATGAAATATTTTCCTTTTTTTGGCAATTGAATTGAGTCCATTTATATTCATTGAAATCATTTTTTTCCCTTCCATTTTAAGTCTTATATATAGGTTGTTTTGCTCTAGTCGTTCTAACTTCTTTTTGTTCTCTAGGTAAACCGCCTACTGCTCCAAGTTGTTTTTCTTGTTCACTTATCATTGCACCAGTTCCACAATCAATTCTTCATGTCCTCCATTTCCCTCTTTTCCTCTGAAATAGCCATCATAGAATGATTCTGCCTTCTCCACTGTGTCAATTCTATGTCTTTGTTCCCACCACACAAACAAGAGGCCTTCTGTTATTAGCCATCTATAATTTATTTCTCTCTTCAGTAATTCTCTGGATAAAAACGCATATTCTCCTCTCCTCTCTCTTATTCTTCTTGGTATCTGTTTCAGTACCGTGACATCTTTATTGTTGTGCTTCAACGTCTTATCTCTGACTGCTTGCAATATTTGTGATTTAATACTCTTCTTAGTGAATCTAATATGAATTTCTCTTGAAAGTTTATTCCTCGTTGCATATCTTGTAAAGACACGAAATGTTTCATCTATTCCATCCCTCATCTTCTCTTCCATTATTTCTAACAGTTCTGCCAAAATCTGTGTCATTTTCTCCAATAAATTTTCACCCTTCTCTTCCTAAACATTTTGGAATCTCAAATGGAATTCCGATCTATCAACTTCGCTTCGCAGAGATTCATTATGGTCACTCTCAACTTCACTTAATCTGGTGTTAAAACTCTTCATTTCCTTGTCTCTTTGTTCTTGCTGCTCTTCAACTTTCTTCATCCTCTCACCATATTTCTCCATTGTTTGCTGTAAAGCCCTTATATTTTCATCTGTCTTATCTAACTTCTTTCCAATCTCACCTACTGCTTGTAAAATCTTCTGTATTGCCTCTTCTGTTGTGGGAACTGTTACTTGTGGAATTGAAGATCTTCTACTCATTGTTGCAGAGGTTGTCAGCAGCAATTCCAAAAAGAAGGAAGAAAAAAGGAATGAAGGCCAATAACAAAAAGTAAAAATAAAAATTAGTGTTATAAAAAGGGAGAGGAACAATCCTGTTTAACAAGAAAAAAGGGAAAGGAATAGTAAGAGGAAGAAAAAAGAGGGATTCAATTACGTATCAATAATATATCAATAATTTGAAAGAAAGGTAAAGATTTGAAAACTAAGAAAAGAATGTATAAATAAAAAAGTTGAATTTAAAAAGGAAAAAAGGGAGAAAAAAAAGGTCCAATAATTGATTGTCTTGTTTCCAATGTACACAGTAAAAAACCAACTCTCGAAAGAAAAAAGGCTGAAAATTGAAAAATAGGAAGAAATCAATAAAAAAATAAAGAATAAAAAATAGTAAAGTAGTAAAATATCCTTTAAGAATAACAAAATATATTTTTAGGGGCTCCAATTATGAAAAATTAAGTTCCAAACAATAAAAAGCCTTGGCAGGAAGCAATATCACTCTTTATTCCATTTCCACTATGCAAAGTCCAGAGCTTAACAAGTGAAAGAGGAAAGATAGCAGCTCCTCTGTTTTTGCCTCTCGAAGAAATCCAGTTCTTTTATTTTAAAACTCTCCAAGGTCGCTTTATTCTTCAGTTCCAAACTGCAGGCTCAAAGATATTCCAAAAGCACCTGTCCAGCGGTTTCTAATCAACAGAGCCTTGGATACAATCCTTGCAAATGTATATGGTTGTATAAGATAGCGAGCCTCTAAGTAACAATATTGTATCTCTCAGCCAACTTTCACTTCCTTGCCAGATGGCTCCCAAAATGTATCACTTCCTGTCTTATTCAAAACAATAAAGACAGAAAAAAAACCCTCGGTGGCCATTTCTTATATGCAAAAATAAAAAGTGACCGAATCAAAATAACCAAATTACATTAGAGCCCCTAGTGCCAAAAACAAAAGGAAAAAAGAGACAAAATTCAAAAAATATAAAAGGTATTCAAGGACTCCCAAGAGGAAAAAGTAAAAGGAAAGTCTTTAAAGCCATAAAAAGAAAGAAGAAACAAAACTCTTTACTTTCAAACCCAATCTCTTCCGCCGCCTAGTCCATATCACTCTCAGTTTCACACCATTAAAGTTGCTAGGGTGTTCCCAAAGGGTTAACAACAAAATGATCTCACCAACCGACAAACTTCTTCCGATCTCATTCCTCCGGAGCTGTCACAGCTTCTTCAGCCCGATGGCTGCCTCAGCACGTTTCGGGTGAAGGGGCTGTCCTGGATCAACCAGGGACTTTGCGACGTCCCTGGGATCAACAGGAGGTGCCCCCAACTTTCACCAACCGTACGAGTCAGTTTAGATCCCGGGGGACCGTCCCGAAGCGACAGTATCGGGGGTGATCTCAGGAGTCAAGATCACCTCCGTCTCGCAGCAACTCCAGCTCTGCCCATCTCCCAGCCTGGTGTTTTGATGCAACCATATCTTTTCAATGGAATTCAAAAGCTGTTTTTAGAACATATTAGCTATGTTAATAAATAAAGTTATATGTATAAACAATTACAGGCAAGTTTGTCTAATAGATACTGTGGGTAAAATATATGCCATGTTCCCCTTAAGTAAACTTGAGATTGGGTAGAAGAAAAGTGCATTCCTTGAAGAAGAGCGAGAAGGTTTTAGGAAGAGTTAAAAGCTGTATAAATTTGTATAATAAGTAAGAAATCAATTAATAATGTAATATTTTCAACAGATTTGTCCTGAAATATCTAACCACAAAATATGTCATTTGGGTAAACCACAGTTTGCTGACTTTCTAGATGTTAGTGCAGCATTTGATACAGTAGAGAGAGAAACATTATGGAGGAAATTGACTGCCCTCAAAATGGAGCTCAGCCTGTTGGCCCTGATCCAAGCCCTTTCTCCAAGCCCTTGTTTGAGAGGGAGGCTTGGGCTCAATGGAGCCCTGAGAAGAAGGATCGATACTTCCCAAGGAGGAAGGGAAGGGGGCACATTTGAACTCTTGTTATTCTCTCTCGATATTAATTACTTGCCTGCACTAATGAAGGATTCTGAAATACATATATCTAACATGCTAAACGCATATTAGAACACCATGGTTTATTATTCACAAATAATCCAGGCTATTGAAGAAGAGAAATATGTAACCATCCTCAGTAAGGTTGGAACAGTTAAATGGATGAGCTGCTACCAACACACCTTCCAAATTGCCAAGTATTGAAACCAGAAATGCTTATACCCTCCAGAATATTTATTTATTAATGAGAATAAGAGGTTACTTGAATTAGAGGGTCATGAAATAAGGTTTGGATGGCACAGCTACTTATGGAATGATAAAAGTAAAGTTAATGTCGATTTTAGTAATCTCGTTGTTAGATGCGCCCCATACTAAGAGTTTGGAATAAATATAAAACAAGGCTGTCTATGAAGCTGCCCCTTTGGGCGTCACCGCAGGAAGCCTTTTTTAAAAAAAGAAATGGTGGTGAAGCCAGACTGGTTGATGTATTGTATAATTTTATCTTTCAAGTCTGGTGACCCAATACTAAAGGCCAAGGGAAGCACTTGAATCAGAAGTTATGTTTGCTATTGGTTTACTTATCAACAACTGAAAGAAAGATTTAAACTGGATAAAAAGTGCTATGGATTTGACTTTGTTAAAAATGAATCAGAAATCTCATTATATAGTAACGAACATATTATCGCTAAGATCTATAAAGTGTTATTCAAATTAAATTTGGAAAATGAACATGTAAAACATTGTATGATTCAGTTGGCAGATAATTTTGGATATAATGTGATGCTTGAAAAATGGGAAAATATGTGGATGAAGGGCTTAAAATTTACATTAAATTATAATCTAAATCTAACATTAAACTATAATCCAAGATGGTGTATCATTTGTATTTAACACCACATAAGTTATCCAAGATGTAGAAAGGTATGTCAAATGAATGTTGGAAGTGTAAAAGTAAAGAAGGGACTTTTTATCATCTATGGTGGACATATGATAAAGAAAAAAATGTGGATTATGATTCATATTTTGATACAGAAAATTTTGAAAATGGAGATAAAAATTAAACCAGAACTTTTCCTTTTGAGTCTAATGGAAAAAGAACTAGAGAAAAAAATTGGAACTTGGTTATTATATATGTTGACAGCAGCAAGACTGTAGTATGGGCAAACATGGAAGGACACTTTGATTCCTAGCAAGGACGAATGGTTGCAGAAGTTGGCAGAAATGGCAAAACTGACCACTTTGAATAAAGAAAAGAACATGAGTATTTTTCTTTCCACATGGAAACCACTTCTGAACTTCATGCTTGGTGGAAAAGAATGACACTTTGATTTTGATTTTTTGCTGAGTAGATTGATAGATCTTTACAGAAATGGCTTGTTCATATTATTATGAAAAAGCAAAGTTGTGATTTGATGTTAATGCCTTATTTTACTGCAACAGAGAGAGTCAAAAGTCAATGTTTATTTTCTTTTCTTATCCTCCCTCACTTCTCTTACCACTTTTCCTCCCCACTGCTTTTCTATTTACTTTTGTATTCTGTATTTTACAGTATTTTATAACTCAATAAAAATGTTAAAGGAGAAAAAAAAGAAACCAGAAATACCTAAATATCGTAGGGCGGTGTTTACTTGAGCAAGATTTCATCATGGTTAAATATCAAGGATTACTAACTCCCTTATAATTAACAGACTTTTATTTGTGGAGCTCCAAAGACAGAAGATGTAATACATCTGTAGGTTGAATGTCAAATGCAGAAGGAAGAGAGAGATCAGAGTCTTGGACTGCACGTTAGACAAACAACCTATTGGGAGACATACGTTAAAGCAACATATTTCCTGTGCAGTCAGAATTCAAATATTTATATAGAATCCAGACCTTTATTGGAACAAAGCAGTTCAGTTGAAATCTACATATGAGTCTGATTGCAGTAAATTATTGGAGTAACACAGAAATGGCATTTTTATTCTTTTTCTTTCTTGAATTTCATTTTTATATACTATGTTGTTAATGTTCCATGTTTAAAATTCTGTTTCTTGATATTGCCTAACAGCTAATCAACAATAATCTCTTTAATTTGCTCATCAAAACAATGTTGGATTTATTAAAAGCTAATATTTTGGACTTGATTTGACCCTAAGTATAACACAACATTCTTCATTGCTTTTTCAGATCAGTTATGATACTTCTTCAGAGGCTTTAAGTGATAAAAGTCAATTCCCCTTTTACAATGAGTTACTCCCCCAAAAAGGATTCCAGTACCCAGCAATTGTCCAACTCCTTCTCCACTTCAGATGGACCCTGATTGGTCTCTTTGCTTCAGACACAGGAAATGGAGAGAACTTCATGAGAATTTTTACTCCTATGCTTGTCAGGAATGGGATTTGTGTTGTTATATCACAACAATTCTCAACAACTGGACCTACAGCAGCCCTCAGGGAGGCCCTCTCTAAGTGGAGACAAGTCCATGTCTTTGTTCACTTCATGGAATTTGATTCCATTGAGGACATAATTCTTCCTTTCCATTTGACATTTGAGGATTTGTCAGGACCCACTGAAGGGAAAGTCTGGATCCTCACAAGTCTTTCAAAGAATAACATAAGCAACCGCAGACTTCTCAAATATGTCCATAGTATTTGGAGCTTTGGCTGTCTGGGAAAAGAAAGGCCAGTGGGTGATGCCTTTGAACCCTATTTCTTTGTGGAAGATGAATTTGAAAATCATTCTTTCCGCTGTTTTCTTCACAAGCACATCCGCTCTGTCAAAGGCCGCAAAAGATGCACCCAGAAAGCCCCAGTGGAGACCCAGGCGAAAAGAAACAGGATCCAGATACAAAATGACCCCCATTCATACAGTATCATTCAGACTCTGGCCCAGGCCATGAATGCCGCCTATTCCTCCAGAAAGAGGAGGAGAAGGAAGGAGGGCGAAGAGAGGTTGGGGTCTCCAAGGCTGCAGCCGTGGCAGGTATGGGGTCCCAATAGGGGTCCATTCATCTTGGTTCCTTTGGAGAGAAGCGGAGTGGGATGGGTTTTTTAACTGTTTTTAGATTAGTTTGTTGGTTGTAAAGTTTATTGGGCTTAATGTTTAATAGTGTTTTACTTAATTTATTTTGTATTTGTATTTTAATGTTGTGAGCTGCCCTGAGTCCTCAGGGAGAAGGGCGGCATATAAGTCCAATAAAATAAAATAAAATAAAATCAAAGGAGAAGGAGGGGAATCGTCTCAATCTGCTTGTCAATCGCAGGGAAATCATGAATTCCAGGCAGTTCAAATTCTTTTTTTTAAATTCATATTTATATCCCACCCTTCTCCAGAGACTCAGGGCGGCTTACAATTTTTGGGATACAACCCAATGCGCTCAGCAACAGCCTTCCTTCCATTGTATATGCCTGCTTATTACTAAGCAAAGTCAGCTTATTGCCCCCAACAATCTTGGGTCCTCAATTTACCTACCCCGAGAGGATGGAAGGCTGAGTCAACCTTGAGCCTGGTGGGATTCGAGCCTGCAGTAATTGCAGGCAGCTGGAACTTAAGTGCTAGGCACTTAACAGCCTGCACCACCAAGGTCCACCAAATGAACATAAAGGTTCACCCCAGGCTCATGCTGTCCACAAGAATCGGAACCACCAATGGTCAAGGAAAACAGGCAGTAGACAAGGGTCCACAAAATTCTCGGGGGGGCGGGCTGGACCCAGACCTCCTGTGGGCGGGACTCAAGACTAATGGTGCCTTTGACCCCCTCACTCAGGCTCAGTCTGGTCATCCCCTACCCTACTTGTGCTGCAAAAGATCTGCAGATTTGTGAAATCTAATTGTTCAGGGGGAAGAAAGAATTGGTAGCAGGACAGACAATTTTGGATATTAAACATGGATAATGCTAAAAGGCTGTGTACATAAATAAATTCCTGCATGTATGGTTTATAAATAGGATCACAGAATTTTATCATTATGAATTTATAAGAGCCCCTGAGACCATCTAGCCTAACCTCTCCTCTCTGCAGGAATCCAATTAAAGCATCTCTTACTGTTGGCGGCTCAGTCTTTGCATTCAGACAATCCATGAAGGGGAGACTGAACTGGTCTGCTTCACTGGCTCAGCTGTAAAACAGCTCATCCTTTTAGGAGATTTTTCCTTTCATTGATCTAAAATCAGCTCCTTTGAGCTCTTCCTTGGCTTATTTCTCCCTCCCTGAAGTTCACGTAGATTTTGTGCAAATTCTCCTCCAAGGGTGGTGCCTGCAAGGGACCTGGTCCTTGAGTTGGGGTCTCCCAAACCAGAACGTTCACTTCCTGAGATCCTTATGGCTGCATTTGCCTTCTTTCCAGTGAACTACGATTTTGAGAGCATCTTCACAAACATACATATCAACTTTAGTATCCCTCATCTTTCTACCAGTCCATCATTCATGTTCTTATATGGGACTCTATTGTTAGTCAAGTCCTATTTGCTAAAAATCAGAAATTTTTCTATTGCTTTTTACTTGTGTGCTAATCATAAATATTGTTTCTGGCAACTTGATTTTCCTCTTATTAAATTTTATTTTATTAAAAAAGATATAATGCAAGTTTTGGAAAATAAAACTATTACAAAGACAAGATAAAACAAGACAAAACATTTTTTAAAATTGTGCATTAAAACAGAAAAAACATGCATATTGTCCCCCCAGTTGAATACTATACAGCAATAATAGTTTCTTCCCCTTGTAAAATAGGCTCACAATTATAAACTACACATCTATTTGCAATTATCTGACTTGTCATCTATCTGCTGTATATAAAAAATGTAGTTCACAGGCAATCCAACAATAAAATTAAATTTCAAAACGTCAAAATTGTTTATCTGCTATTCTATTTAACACAGAGAAAATTTACAGGGGCTTCTTATCTACCACAGACCACCACAATCATTACCTCTGATCCATCCAGAATCTGTCCAGGGTTAAACATCTTGGTTTGATTCTTAATAATAATGGATGAGTTAAAAAAATTTAACTAGGATCTTTCCCAACAATTGCTTTCCATTCCCCAAAGTCTTGGACCTCCTGTAAATTGCAACACGATGACGCTTAAGA
Organism: Naja naja; assembly: GCA_009733165.1. NCBI lineage: Eukaryota > Metazoa > Chordata > Lepidosauria > Squamata > Elapidae > Naja > Naja naja. The sequence continues at coordinate 7,925 of SOZL01001850.1, read as the reverse complement.
CTTGTTTTCCAGTTAAATGTGACAAGTCCATTCCCCCATCTCCCTCAATCTTCTGGAAAGAATCCATTTCATCCGTCATCCATTGTGTCCACTGTGAGTCTTCAGGGTCCATGGCCTCTCCAGCAGGGGTGGGATTCACATTTCTTAACAAGTGGTTCTGTGGGCGTGGCCTAATTTGTGGGTGTGGCTTGATGGTCATATAACTGGGGTGGGAGTAGCTAGCTGACTGGGCGTGGTTTGGTGCTCATGTGATGGTTGGGCATGGCCAGGTGACTGGCAAACCAAATGTAAGTGCTCCTTGCTTAATGACCAGGTCCTCGCTTAATGACCAGTTGCTTAGCAAGTGTTCTAATTTATGACTGACCTCCAAAGAGGTACTTGGCCTGTTTTGGGTGTTTTGACAGCCACACACACACGTACACACACACACACACAACCTTTTAACCCTGCTATTCTTTGATTCTGTAAGGATCTTCTGCTGGAGAAGGGCGTTGTACTAGATGACCTCCGAGATCCCTTGCAGTCCAGCCCTAGGTTGCTGGGCTGCTTCAAAGTCTTCTGAAGCCAGGGTTTATGTCCTTCCTTCCTCTCCTTTTTTCTCCCTCTCTCCCTCCCTCCTTCCATGTATTTATCTATCCATCCATAATATATCTCATTTACTTTCTCCTCCACCTACAGAATCATGCAGCCTCCACCACACTACAGAATCATGCAGCCTTTAATGTTTCAGATTTGTGACCCTTCCTAGACCCAACTGATGGTTCTTATTGTATCTACAGTACATAAGTTTCAGTTCCAAAAATGCTCCTTCTCCGCAGGAGCCCAACCTTCAATTCTGGAAGAAACTTCTGCATCCTTTCACTCTTAGTTCCTCAACATACTTCTTACACAATCTATTGAACCAGATCAGAACCAAGAACAACAGTTGCAGTTATGCTGCAACGGTCATAAGTGTGAAAAATGGTCATGTCACTTTTTTTCAGTGCCATTGTAACTTTGAATGGTTACTAAATGAACTGTTGTAAGTCAAGGATTACCTGTACAAAAATACAAAAAGCTTCTTTGCTTGCAAAAAGCTGCCCTAAATACGAATCATTAGATTAAAAATACCTGCAAGCCAGAGTTACAATCAGGCAGGGTGCCAGAGCACCTTGAGGAATGAAAATAGTTAAAATGCAGTGATAACTATCAAACAGCCAACTCTTGCTCATAAAGTGAAACCGTTTAGCAGAGAGGTCATTTAAGCTCTCCTGAAAAAGCAGACCCAGGAAAAGTAATCCTTAGATCCATTTGCAACATTTAAAGATAACAGCTAGTCTCACTCACCTCACAAGATATCCCAAGGAAATCAACCAGATTTAAGGAAAGGTCACATGCCCCCCAGAAAGGCAGTAAAAAAATCAGTGCCAAGCTTGCATCCTGCCTCTTGGAAGCATACCCCAAAAGGACAGTGCCAGATAGTACTAAAGCAGTGAAGGAAGACCCCCTCCCCAAATAGAAAAAGAAACCATGAGGCTAGAAAAATTCAAACACAATACAGATAATTAAATCACAACAGTAGCTGTTGCTTGTTGAAGCTGAATAGGGAAAATTATCCCATCAATAAACACAGGGTTAAATTTCACCAAGGACAGAATTAAGCTTCACCAAAAACCAGTTTTAGACCAAAACTCAGAAAGGGTATATAAACTTGTTGAAAGAAATATCCTTCTGGGTTCAGTTCCCAGTGGGGAAAAGACTCTGGAAACATGGAGGTGCTTGGAAGGTTTGATGGTGGACAGGACCACATGGCCTGGAGATCCAGAGTGAAAGGGAAGAGATCAATAAAAAGTGAGAAGGTCAAGAAGAGAAGGTCAAGAAGGACTGAGGTGCTGAGAGTGCCTGGGTTTTATAACCTTTGTTGGGCCCCACCTTAGTGTTTCCTGGTCCTGTGTAAGAAATGTATCCCATTGGCTGCCAGACTCCCATGAGGAGCAATGCTGTAGGCTGTCCTGAGTTCTGCCTTGGTCTAGCCTTGCTCGATGATTTATGCCCTTAAAAGGGCTTTTGGCAATTGCTATAGCTTTACCTGCAGATCTTTCTTATGTAAAGTGTTATGTATGCAGGTTGAATGTCATTGGTTTAGTTTGAACTGTTCTTGTAAAATGTCAGAAATGATTGGTTTAAAAAGTGCGGGAAAACCCTGCACTCTGATTGGCTGGCAACTGCGGCTGCTGGCTATAAGTAGCAGCTGCAGCCCAGCCAAGTTGGGTCTGTTCTGTGCTGAAGTCACTAATAAAACTCTTACTGAAGCACTCCGCATCTGACTCTTCATGCAAATCTAACACTGGCGACGAAGGTGGGATCCCTCCAGAAGAGAAGACAACGCGGAGAACAAGCTGAGAGAGATGGCTGTGCTGAACACCCCCCCCATCCCCGTTCGATCCAGCGGCAGAAGACTGGGACTCGTATGCGGATCGCTTCCAAATGTATTTGGAAGGAAACGACTTCGCCAACATTTCTGAGAAGCGGAAGAGGGCGGTCTTTCTCACCCACTGTGGTCCGGCCGTTTTCAAGATGGTGAAGGCATTGGTGGGAGCTGCAGACGTGAAGGTAATGGACTGGCCTGACTTAGAAAAGTTATTAAGAGCCCATTACGCGCCACAAGTATTGTGCCTCATTAAGAGACACGAGTTCTACCGTCGGGATCAAGGGGAAAGCGAGAATGTTAATGACTTCATGGCAAGTTTAAGGGACATTGGGGTGCATGTGAGTTTACCAACTTAGAAGAGGCCATGTGCAATCGATTTGTTCTAGGCCTAAAAGACAAGGTCTTGCAGAGCAAATTATTAATGAAACCTAAGATCACTTTTAAGGAGGCCATAGAAGAAGCTTCTTCAGCCGAAGCTACCATGTCCTCAGCAGCAGCCATGAAAAAAATTAACAAGGCCGCAAGCCATCCTGATGTGGAAAAGTCCACAACGACCCATTGCGAACAAATAGATTCTGATTCAAAGTGTAGTGAGGTGGAGGAAGGAATTTATAGACTCAGAATGGAAAGGAAAAGGAAAGACCTTGGAAGAAAGAGGCAAGACTTTTATTGCAGAGGTTGTGGGGGAAACCACCCCCGCACTGAATGCAAGTTTTTAGATACCATCTGCCTACGTTGTGAAAAAAGAGGTCACCTAGCAAGAGTCTGCAAATCATCCAGAACTCCACCCAACAGAAGGAAGTTTCCTGACAAAGAATTCAAGCCTAATAACTTCATTGAGAAAATGGGGCACAGCACAGAAGCAAATGGGAAGAATGAGACTCATCAAACAATCACCATTGGTCATTCTTCACCCTTAAGAAGCAGAAAAGTACATGTGAAGGTACAAATTGAAGGAAGGCCTTGCCAAATGGAAGTGGACTCAGGCTCCTACTTATCTATGGTGTCATGGGACACTATTCACAGACTACTTCCCAACATTCAGAAGAAGCATTTCCAGAAGCAAGCACTGACTCTTAAAGACTACCAAGGGAACAAGATTCCAGTAGTTGGAACAAGAGAATTCAACGTGAAGTTCAAAGGCCACACCAAACGTTTGCCCCTAACCATCGTGGACAAGGATCGCCCAAGCTTGCTGGGACTTGAGTGGTTCAATCCACTAGGCATCGAGGTGACTGGCATCAATCACGTGAGCAGTTCTGAATGGGAGGAGGCCTTGAAGTCTGAGTTTCCAGAGGTCTTCAGTGAGGGATTGGGCAAGTATATGGGGACCCCTATTACCTTCAACCTAGATCCCAAGGTGCCCCCAATTCACTTAAAGCCCAGGAGGGTTCCATTTGCTTTAAAGGAAAAAATTGATGCACAATTAGATAAACTAATAGCTCAAGGAGTTTTAGAGCCCACTGACCACTCCAAGTGGGAGACACCCATAGTCACACCAGTCAAGACTGTTGGGTCTGTGAGAATCTGTGGTGATTTCAAGGGGACATTGAACCATGCACTTCAACAGAGCGCATATCCAGTTCCAGTGGTGCATCATTTACTACATTCACTTGGCAGGGGTTCAGTCTTTCCCAAATTGGATCTGGCCCAGGCATATCAACAACTAACAGTTGATGATGCCACTGCAGAGGCCCAAACCATTGTGACTCATAGGGGTGCTTTCAAATGTAAAAGGTTACAGTTTGGAGTAAGCGTGGCACCAGGCATCTTCCAAGCCATTATGGAAAGGATGCTCCAAGGACTGCCAGGGGTAGTACCTTACTTTGATGATGTGTTAATCTCTGCTGAAAATGACACTCAGTTACAAGAGAGACTCAGAGAAGTCCTTACCAGATTTAAGAAAGCGGGGTTAAAAGTCAAGGAAGAAAAATGCACTCTTAGAACTGACAAGGTTGAGTTTTTGGGCTATATGATTGACAAGCATGGCATCCACCCCACAGATGCCAAGGTTCAGGCAATCAAAGAAGCCCCTAGGCCAAGGTGCAAAACTGATTTGCAAGCTTTCCTTGGACTTATTAACTTCTATCACATGTTCCTCCCTCAGAAGGCAACCATTGCTGAACCTTTACACAGATTACTGGACAAGAAGTCTGTTTGGGTCTGGGGCAGGAAGGAACAATCAGCATTTAACAATATTAAAAGACTAATCACGCCTGATGCTGTACTGATACAGTTCTCTGAGAATCTGCCTGTTACTCTAACTTGTGATGCACCCCTTTGGAGTGGGGGTTTGAGCCACAAGCTTCCCAGTGGAAGAGAAGCCCCTATTGCATTTGACTCTCGCACCCTGACCAAAGCAGAGAGGAACTACAGCCAATTAGACAAAGAAGCATTGGCAATTGTTGCAGCTGTCAAGAAGTTTCATGAATATCTATATGGCAGAACATTTACCATTATTACAGATCACAAACCTCTGTTAGGCATTGTGGCAGGAGACAAACCTACACCCATTATCCTGTCCCCAAGAATGCTGAGGTGGACTGAATTCCTTGCTGCTTATTCATACAAACTTATTCACAAGCCTGGCAAGGACATTGGACATGCTGATGCCTTGAGTCGTTGCCCACTTCCTTGCCAGAAGGAGGACTTTGAACCTGAGGCACACACCTTTTTCCTAGAAACTGTTGCCAAGCTTCCATTACACGCTGCTGAAATTGCCAGAGAGACTGCCAAAGACACTTTATTGGCTCCTGTTATAGGCTGGATTAAGAAAGGTTGGCCTCTTCAAGATCTACCTCACCTTGCCCAACCTTTTAAGTCCAGGCAAACTGAATTATCTGTATTAAGAGGATGTATTTTGTGGGGTAACAGGGTGGTTATTCCTGCAAAACTACAAAGAGAGGTTTTGGAAATGTTACATGAGGGTCATCCTGGTATTGTAAGGATGAAGGGATTGGCCAGGAGTTATGTATGGTGGCCAGGTATTGACAAAATGGTTGAAAACTGGGTTGCATCTTGTCCCAACTGTCAGGTAGTCAGGCCTGCCCCACCTCTTGCCCCCCCACAGGAATGGGAATGTCCTAGGGGCCAATGGTCTAGGATTCACATTGATTTCGCTGGCCCTACCAGAGGGCACACCTTTCTCATTATAGTAGATGCATATTCCAAATGGCTAGAGGTCATCCCTATGGCATCAACCACAACTGATGCTGTCATCAAGCAGCTTAAAAAGCTTTTTGTAACTCACGGGTTACCTGATGTTCTTGTCTCTGACAATGGCCCTCAATTTACATCCAATCTTTTGAATCCTATCTAGCACAACAGGGTATCAGACATGCCCTGACAGCCCCTGGGCACCCTTCGGCTAATGGCCGGGCTGAACGCATGGTACGCTTCACCAAGGAAAAGCTTCAGTAATTGGGTCCTGGGGACATCACTGAGAAAGTTGAAAAACTTCTTAGTGTTCAGCACATCACTCCTAACTCATCAACTAACTTATCCCCAGCAGAGTTGTTGATGGGTAGGAAACTTCGGTCTCTCCTTGATCGCATGCATCCCACTCACGCACCCAACGCACCACTAGATTCCACCAGCAAAGTTGCATGTTCACTGTGGGTGATTCTGTTTATGCTAAGAACCTTATGGGTGAACCTTTATGGATTCCTGCTGAAATAACCCAAATCACTGGCCCTCGTTCTTACAGGGGACAAACAGAGGATGGTATCCTCTGGAGCAGGCACATTGACCAACTTAGATCCAGGGTACCCCAGGAACATCGCACTTGTTCCTCTCTCACCCCTTACCTGCTGTTCTTCTGGGGGAAGGGAGGAGCATGAGGATAATCAGCAAGCAAGAATCAGCCCCATGTGTAACGAGCCATTAGGACAGGAACCATTCCAAAACCTGTCACAATGCCAAAATCCATCCTTACAAGTGGAAGATTGTACATCACTACCTGACTTGGGTGCTGACATTGGGTTGGAAATGGATTGGGAGGAGAGACCAGCTTGTAACCATCAAACAGGGTCTTCCTTTACTGAAGTCCAAATAGGAAATGTCAACAGACACATTTCCTCCTCACAGGGTGAGAACACTAAAAACTCTGAACCACGAAGGTCTCAACGTACACGTAAGAGCCCCACCTATTTAAAAGAATACATTAGATAGGTTGGGGTTTGGTATGGACTGAACCTGGTGGGAAGGGGTGTTATGTATGCAGGTTGAATGTCATTGGTTTAGTTTGAACTGTTCTTGTAAAATGTCAGAAATGCTTGGTTTAAAAAGTGCGGGAAAACCCTGCACTCTGATTGGCTGGCAACTGCGGCTGCTGGCTCTAAGTAGCAGCCGCAGCCCAGCCAAGTTGGGTCTGTTCTGAGCTGAAGTCACTAATAAAACTCCTACTGAAGCACCGGTCTGACTCTTCATGCAAATCTAACATAAAGTTTTCTGGCCCAGGTCTTAATGGCCCACCCATTAACAAAGGTGGGGTGAGATTCTGCTTCTGAGTTTCTACTCTTGTTTGAGGAAATATTCTGCCTTTTAATATTTCCTAGGCTATTTCAATCTTCTAGGAGAGGGGTGGGTGCTAACTTCCTACAACCTCACGTTTGAATGTCAATCCTTCTAGCTAGCCATGAAGCCTTGCTGAAGGTCACTCATTTTGGTTCCCTGTCACTAAAAGCTTTGCTTCATTATTCAATGATTTCTTCAAAGTGCTGATTGTCCAGGGAAGTATTTCCTCCCAACAGTTAGTGTAAAAATCTTAACACAACCCTTCCCCTTTAAGAAAGCCAAGCCTCCTAAGCTCTGGAATCAGCAAGTCTAGGCTGTCTGCCAAGAATGTAATAAGGCTGGAATTCTCCAACTGCTTATAAAGTTAACAAGGGTTCTATAGAACCGGATAGAACTGGTAGAATCCCACCCCTACTCTCTAGCCATCTCCAAGCAGCCTCCCTTCCAACCAGACTCCTCCTTCAGGGGTGCCAGCAGCAAATTAAGTTCCACTCCATCCCACCATCCATCCATCCAATCCATCCAATTCAACAATTGTTGCTTGCTTCTGATTATCACCTTTAAGTTGATTTAAAGCCATTGTTATTTTATCAAACTTTTAAAATAAAGCTTCAGTTTAAAGAATTTATATTCTTTAAATTGCATCAAATTAGCTTACTCTAAGATCGTATTAATTGCCACATTAATGACAATATAGAAATATTGATAACCAATGTCGATGTGTTATCCATCACCTTCAGGTTTCATAGAAGAGATTTTAAAGGATTCAAAATTATTTCAATATCATTTTGAAGACAGTTTATCCACTTAGTCATCACACCATCCCTCAGCTCTCTTATCACATCACAAAATCGTTTCTTCCACTTATAAAGCTAATGGCAGTATTTGTATCCTGATTAAGCCTATTTGGAGATTAGACAATTGTAGAAGAAAGATTTAATGTGGGATAAGAAACCAAAGTTTTTCCTCTTCAAAATTCTGGATGTTCCCATTCTAGTTT